>JABXWE010102351.1:0-20966 GCA_014611495.1 Limonius californicus
AGCTATTTTCCTAAAATATTTATTGAAAATGACAAAAAAGTCTGCTAACGGTACTCTTGTTTTAGAAAATATAATAATCCGTTTGAAATTTTTAATGTCTTCTTCATATCAAGAACATAAGAAGAGAATTAAAAATTGTTAATGGTTAAACGGCTGTGATTTTTATTAACTATGAAAGTTATGATAAAATAAAAACCAAACAATTTTGTAATTTGACTATAACTTCCAAATATAACTCAACTTTTTGAAATTTCTGATTTTGCAAAAGTACCATAAGGAAAATTCTCATGCCTAAGAAGATATTGGCAACACCCTATATGTACATATCTATGCACAAGATTTTTAAAAACGATTTTTTTGCTAATTAGTTTTCCAAAGCGGATATTTCCAGTAAAAATTGAAATTTTATATTTTCAAGTTGTGCTAAGCTTTAAACTGCTATACACAGTTTGAACGATTGATGGTCTTCATACTTTTTTCATGAGTTAAAGTATACGAACATGTTTGGTATTCCATTTTATTTTTAGATATTGCAAATTACAAATAATTGACATGTGTTGCTAAGCAAAAAATCAGAACAGCTTAAATCAATTCCATGTGCTAAATGAAAGCCAAACACGACTCGAACAAGTCCACGTCTGCCAGGCTCGTAATTGCTTCTCAGACAAAGAGTTATGAATTCAAATTACAATAGGCAATATTTTGTTATGGCTGAGAAAACCTGTTGGTTTACACTTTTGGTCACGATTCGTTTTCTTTTCATTGTTGCTGCAAATTAACGATTACCTTTCAGGTGCAATACCATTTACGGATAAAAATTTACACCAGTTAAAATGCTTTTAGAACTTACACAAGCGTAAATTCTATTGAAAATTCAGCATAAAAGTATGGGTGGTTTTTTGCTTAATAATACAAAGTGAGTCGAAATCAACTTTTTAAAGCTTGACTTAGGCAACGTAAAAGTAAAATACAGGGTAGGCGAGCTAAGTGGTTGACGTAACCCAACATACATACAGTATGGCAACCAAAATTACTTTTTCTTTAATTTAAGTGTTTTGATCAAATTGGTACTTACGGGAATACTGAGTCTAGCTGTCAATTTATTTTTGGTAAGTGTTGAACGATTATAAACATGGAAAATGCAATGTCAGAACCAATGAATTTCCATCTAAGCCAAAGAGATGTACAGCTTCACTGATTTAGCTTTGCTGGTGGGAGCTGCGCGCCGCGAGAAAGAGTAAGCACTAGGAGGAACAGAGACGAATACAATGTATATGGGCAGTTAGCATTCGGTACATTCAGTAAAAGAAACGCGCGTACGCTTCCCTGCTTTAATTTTAGATTGAAACTCCATTGAACGCAGTTTTCACTAGAGTGTATAGAGATGTTGACTGCTACAAACACACGATGAAATGCTCTCCAGGCCTACTCCACCAATGTCGTGGTAGTGCGCAATGTTCACTCACAAGCAAGGTTAAATCAAGCAAGCTGTAAGCTCATTTGTATTAGTTGAACTTCAGTCACAAGAACTGTGAATATAGTGTTAATATATTTCATCCCTATCACGATACTTTGGCGCACGATCTGCATGAAAATACCCCTCGGAGAAGTTTACAATTTTGCAAGGCTTTCAGAATAAACTTTTCCATTTTAATAATTGGGTATTGTTTAACGATGAGGCAAAAAATTTGGGATGTTACATTTAAACTAAAATAGTTATATAATTTCCTTCAAAACCAGAAGCGGCGTAAAATTGTTTGCATATATTTTCCGGTATATAAGTGCAGTCATTATAAACATCTAAGATATCTTAAATGATTCATACTTAAGTGTAATTTACAAATATATAACTAGGAAATATCAAAAATAAATTAAATTGTTTTATTTGCAAACCTCTCGAATATAAAATATAGTATCATAATATCAATAAAATATCATGTGATATTATTATATAATAAAGGATTCTCTAACACAGTGGTTTCCACTTTTTTAAAGGGCGGCCCCCTTCTGGTCAAGATTTATCTCGCGGCACACCTCCTATAGAACTCAACTTCATTCAGAATCAGCTAAACGGCCAACCGACGCCATCTATTACCAAGTAGCCCAATTTATTTTATTTATTCTCCGTGTTTCCTAGAATTTCCACCATATTCGGAAGGGTGCTAGATGGCACTGGAATAATCCGGAAAATAAATTTTGCTTTATATAAGCAGCGGACTGCAATGAGATTACGCATCATTTCACAATTGTGCGTTGTACTGCTGACTGTATGTTGAGTGCAATAAATCGATAACAAATACTTAACATTGAGTACGAGCTATGAGCTGTACTCGTTTTGTCATAGATGGATAAAATGTTAAAACGGTCATGGGAACCTTCCGCGTCTGGCAATGACAAGAATACAAAGAAAAATATATTGTATAGCGATGAATATCGCAAATATGGTTTTAATGTTATTTCCCAGAAACTCCAGTGGGTACTTTGTCGAGAAGTATTGTCAGAAGAAAGTATGAAGTCATCAAAGCTATTTCGGCATTTAAATACCAAACATCCCTACAAAAAAGAAAAGCCTGTGGAATTCTTTGAAAGAAAGTTAAACTCCCTCTACAAGGAGCAAGCCACTTTTACTTCAGCAACCACCGCTAATGAAAAAGCACTACTATCAAATTATCAAGTTGCATTTCGCATCGCAAAAACCAGTAAGCCACCTATAATTGCTGAAGATTTGATTTTACCAGCAGCTGTTGAAATGGTGCAAATAATTGTCGGTGAAAAAGAGGTTGACAATCTGAAAGCAATACCCCTTTCTAATAATACTAACCAAAAAAGAATAAGTGACATGGCAGAAGAGATTCGGACACAAGTTGTTGAAAATATTACGAAGTGCACGTACTTCTCATTACAGATGGACGAATCCACGTGTACTTCTTTCTGTGCTCAATTTATAGCATTTGTAAGATACAATACTGAACATGGTATCACAGATGATATTTTATTTTGTACTCCATTAGAAGTCCAGAATACCACCGGAATATGTTTACTCGACGCTTTCGTGCAAAGTACTAATAAGTACAAGATTGACTGGGCAAAATGCGTTGCTATATGAACCGATGGCGTAAAGGTTATGACAGGACATCGATCTGATGTTATTGTCAGATTAAATGAGATAATGCCAAATACTACATGGTTACACTATTTTTTACATCGAGAAGGTCTTGCATCAAAATCTTTACCTTCTGAAATGGTTTGTGTTTTGAAAAATGTCATGAAAGTAAATTCCATCAAGCGAATAGCATTGCTGACTAGCATTTTTCGAAAAATTTGTAACGACATGGGTTCTTTATATGGAAATCTTTTTTATCACCCGGAAGTAAGATGGCTTTCGAGGGATATCAAGAGTTTTCCAGTTCAAAGCGGAACTTTTGATGTACCTGCAAAATGAGAAACCGGAATATGAGACCATATTTTCCTATTCCCTTTAGTTTCTTAGGCTGGCTTTTCTTGCTGACATTTTCGAGCACTTAAACACTCTGAATAGTAGGATGCAAGGCCGCGATATTAACATAATAACAGCCATGGACATAATTAACGGATTTGTAAAGAAACTTGATTTCTGATCGATTTCAATTGGAAAAAAGTTTGATTAATTCCAGTGCGCTCAAGAACTCATGGAAGACTTAGTTAAGGATGATAAAATGATAAATTCTGAGCACGTATTTGCAGATATGCAAGTTAGTTTGCACATTTTTAAACAACAGCTTGACTACTTCCCCAAAGAAATTCAAAACAGTTATGATCATAGATGCATAACTATTATCCTAATTATTAAGAAATAACGATAAAATATTTTGAATGAAATGTAGATACTTAACAGAAATGTTAAGTTCAAATACCTTTTTAACAGTAGACAGTAGTTTTAAAATAAATTTTAATTATTTGAGATACCTATATTGGTAAATATTCAATTAAAATAAACGCCGATAAACTAAATATGTCAATGTGTAGTTCTGAATAAGAAGATAATGTAAAGATATTTCTGAAGAACGTGAGCCTATATTGTTCCATTTAAAATTTTTGATTCTTTGATACCAAAGTTTATTAGGCTCAAATGCATAATCGCATAACGGTGTAGGCTACGTATTCAACAACCCCATTGATGCGTAGCTTACTAACTACCTGGTGTTGCAGCAGCGGTGTCTTGTGGTATGCATTGCAGACATGCTAACGCTCTGCAATGCCCCACCCGATCCCACCCTATCCCGTAAATTCCTACCCACCTACTGGCATGGGGTGGGCCTGGTGTATCCAGGATCGACTCTTGAGTCAGCTCCATGTCAGATGATGATGATGATGATGATGTTAGTAGTTGTCAAAAAGCAATTGAAATACACTATATAGCGCAGAATTGATCGTATCGCCAATTATGGAAAACTATCCAGAATGTTACATTTAAACTAAGAGATTTATTGTTTGTTGTTAGTATATTTAAATAATCGAGTTTTATGCATACATTATTCATTTTGATAATTGTTTCTTGCTTTACTTCATTGAAATTTCTATTAGTTAATGTCATTACAATATTATTAATAATTTGAACATGTTCCGTTAGATTTCTGCTGCTTTATACGCATTCAGATGAGATGCACGTCAAAAAAATAAAAGTAATCATTATTAAATAATGTAGGATATCTTGATATTAGTCTAATAATTGCCTAATATGTAAGAGATATTTTGACACAAATAAATGTTTTTTATAGATATTCTAAATTCAAATACCCTTTCTGACATTCACATATTACGAATGAAATAGAGTAGAACTTTACTAACTCGAATCTCTATAATTCAATTTTTTGTATTACGCGAACTAGAATCTGTTTCCCGACAAAATGCCTATGCCCATGCCATTGTTCATATTTTTATATCGATAACTCGAATTTCAATAAGTCGAAGCTTCTTATAATTCCCTGGACTAGGTTTGATATTAGTGAATATTCCTGCAACTCTAAGCTAAATTTTTCTGTAATAATTGCAGGTTTTTACCCCATGTACGGCAGTCTTCCGACCAATCATCATTTACACTTTCAGCGGCGGCATTTTAATTGAACTTAAATAGTATAGTGTAGCATTCATTGTAGACATCGAACAGAGCGTATTTTCCATTCTTGTGATATAACAAAGATTAAATACGTATGTAATTTTTAAGTTATTTTTGTCAACTCAAATTATTTTTGATTTCCCTCAACTTTGACTTATCGTGGTTCAACTGTATATCTTAAAGATATTTGAGCCAAATAAAAATTGTCTTTGAAATAATATTTTGTTAAGTAATTCGGTACACTAAAGATTTTCCAAGATATTTCTGATTATATAAGATTATTTTAGATTCTCAGTCAATGTCACTCTTTTGACAGAAACTGATATTGCAATAAAATTGAAAATATGTTTTAATTTGTTGAAAAATGTAAATCTAAAACTTCCTGGTCATTTCTGTTCCTTATCTTTATGAATTTCCGCGTCTCATGACTTGCGGACAAAACACCAGCAATTAGATTACAATTACAATAATGAAAACGCTATTTCCCATCGACATAATGCAAAAAGTACCAAGTACATTCACTGAAATCGTTCGAACAGAACGAACCGAGATTGAACGGATATCGAGTCTCACATCAAAGCTTTTTAATGGCACGAAGCTATTTTATCTCTTCACCTGTATCTGTTTTGAAGTTTATTGTAGCTGGTGCTCGTATCGAAAATAATTATTATTACTTCGACATCTGGAAGCGTTATCACAACTGAAATCTGCGTTGGGTTTTTTATGCCAGCAGCAAGATTTTACTTTCATTTGGTAATAACGCATACATAAGAATTTTTTTAATTGCGTCTATCAATTGGAAATAATCTGTATTGAATGTATGAGAACTGAACGTGTGTAAATTGTAAGTAAATGAACAAATAAACAATAATAAAACTGCTGTAATTACTGGTAGAAAGTAGTTTCTGCGCAACTAGGAATACGGCAATGTTATTATGTTGTACGATACGTACCTATTCGTTTTGGATAGTACTAAATGATTTCTTCTTGAAATAATTATTTAGAGTTACAAACATTAATAACTATTTTTATTGATATATTTAAACCGACCTGGCAACGCAGTGTAACTTTTTACATCGACAAACCGTTATATTTGTTTTCCTGTTCGTCCTAGGGCTTAAAGTCTACTTGAACGCTGGAAAACTACCTGCAGCAAATGTAAAAGCCAATGTGTATAGTATACTACACAATAAATTGGTAACAATTGTTGGCATTCTTTTGCTTTTAAGGAAATTATAAAAGTCTTGACATTGGAATTGTGTGCATTATGTTTTTAAAAGATGTATGTTCGTAATGAGACAAAAAATGATTAAATTAATACCACATAAAACA
The DNA here is from genome assembly GCA_014611495.1 of Limonius californicus. Taxonomy (NCBI): domain Eukaryota; kingdom Metazoa; phylum Arthropoda; class Insecta; order Coleoptera; family Elateridae; genus Limonius; species Limonius californicus. Next base: position 6,428 of record JABXWE010102351.1, read on the forward strand.
TAAACGTAGGATGATTAACTGTATTTTTGCACTATCTTTCGTAATAGTTTACCAACAGTCGCTAAGATTTTTTCGATAATTGTTTCACCTTATTTCAATCCTTGATATGTTGTTTACTAGTTAAAAAAATACAAGTTTACAGGTCACCTATAGTGAAAACTCTAATTTTAGCTTGTTTTGAGCCCCTTAAGAAGGAAATCAGCACCGTTTTATATACAGCTCGTTTCAAATTAAATTTATTTGTGTTATAGATAGCGTATTTGTCCTGTTTCTGTTGCTGAGGCTAAACATCAATGTCAGACGTGAAAATATCTTCGGTGATCACAACCATGGAGAGTTTGGCGAAGTCTAATTTTCTTCTACAAATATCCTTCGTAGTAAAACAACCCTGTATTATTATTGACATGTTCCTGTTGCTAAGATTAAGTCACAATGCCAGATGTAACAATATCTTCGTAGATGACAATCATATAGATTTTTCGAAACTTAATTTTCTTTTACGAATGTCGTTCGTGGTAAGAAAACCTGTATTTTCTATTAAACGTATATGCTCCTGGGCGCGTTTGCCAGAACGGGCAAAGGCTCCGACTGAATGGAGTCACAATAAGAATTCAGGATATTATAAGGACTTCAAGGAGCCTAGAAAAATATTCCTAAAAAAAGTATATATTTTAGAAGAGTGTTTTCCCACCTAAATCGCTATTTAGATCAGTTATGAAAGTCATAACTATTCTATTTTTCTACTACTTTTTCATAAAGAACTATATATTTTTAAATATATTATCGAAATATTTGTAAAATTTGCTGACAGTTTTGTTTCAGAATGAGAGTTTTTACAATATATTTCAAATTACTTTCTGGCCCACAAAAATTAATAATAATCATCGGAGAACATTTATTTTTGTGAACGACAACCTACTATTGGCTCGCAAAATGTCTTTAATTCACATACGAAATCATTATGTAATAAAAATGTTAGATAACACACAGCGTGATGTAGAACTAGCCCAGTTTAACCATGAAAAACCATAGATTAAAGATGACGTGAGTTATTTAATTGCCACCTGAGGGTTATTATTGATTTATTCAAGTTAATGTAAGCCTCTATGATCCAACTTATAAATATCGCATATTTTGGAGACATAGTAATTATCTAACAAAAACACAACCTTAAATAAAAGGTGTAAGTATTTGAGATTGAATGATAACTACATCTACCCCAAATAAAATTTTAACAATTTGTTATAGTAAATCTAAATTAAATGTATTGTTTGGTTTTTTCGTGCGTTAACTAACATTTCTATTACCCCACGAGCGCATGTGTGAAACAGCGCCATCTATTGTGAACGAATAGATGCTCATATTTATTCTTTATCTATTTATGACGCTCGCATGTGAAGGCTTCTAGGAGTTAAAGGAAGATAGTTTTAGTACTTCTCTATTTATAAACAAAATTTCCGATTTTAATTTAAAATAGGCATATTAAAAATATGTCGAAGTTTTAGTACTGTACGGTATCTTAGTGGAAATCAGATAATCTTCAACTTGAAAATTAAACCCGGTAACTATAACTTCGCTCGACCATGCGTGTTTGACGAACGCTATAAAGTATTGTATTGACTTTTATAGAATTTTATTTTACTAATGTTTGGCCGATGTAAGTTTTTGCTAAAACCTGAAAAGGAAAATTAAAAATATATATAATTTGTTATGAAAATTAATGTTTATAAAACTTTGTAAATAATGTTCTCATAATATGTGGGTATTGTATTTTACCAGAACGTTGCTAGAAATATACTACCATATAGGATAGATTACACGAAATGATTTACTAATATTTTAATTGTAGAAGCACATCGGGGCTTATTTTTAGCACAGCTGCATCAATGCGTAGATACGTATTTTGTTCTATACTCCAGAAAATGCAGCACCCACAGAGATTTATACATTTCGGTGCCTTCTTCCAGACACCTGGAACTGCTGCAGAACATGTGATTACTGGACGTTAGGTGCAGTCTGCAATGTGGACAAATACTGATTTTCTCGACTTCTTTGTCACGAGAATATTTCAGCTGTTGAACGGCTAAACCTACGCTTGTGTCAGGTAGGGTAGATCACCACACCTGCCAATTTTACTGACCATATAATAGTTGCGTTTCTTTGAGCAATTTCTGTGGAAAGAATGCCAAAATAGACTTGAAAATTTCCTTGAATATCTGATTATTGTCTGTTTCGCGTAACATTGTACAACTGTCTATATAGCCAGCTTTTCTAAAGCAAATATGTTTTTTGTTCTTTATTTTACTTTAACTTAGGCTTAGTTCTTTTGTTATGGTTGACGCCAAAATGTACGCCATTACACGCGGAGAATTCGTCGAACAACTGATAATTATATATTTCAAATAATTTTGAACAACTTTCTGTGAAGCCAGCTTTTCTAGAGGCAAACATATTTTTTTCTTTATTTTACTTTAGCCTATTTTTTGTGTTAAGGATAAACACCGACGCCTAAATGTACGCAATCTGATTAATGTATATTTCGGGTAATTTTGAACAACTTTCTTTGAAACCAGCTTTTCTAAAGGAAAACATGTGTTTTTCTTTATATTATTTCAGCCTATTTTTTGTGTCAAGGCTAAACACCGACGCCTAAATGTACGCTAGTACACTTGGAAATCTGATTATTGCATATTTTGGGTAATTTTGAACAACTTTCTGCGAAGCTAGCTTTTTAGAGAAAAAAATATTTTTTTTCTTTATTTTACTTTAGCCTATTTTTTGTGGTAAGGCTAAACACGGACTACAAAATATACGCTCTTATACTTGAAAATTTCGCCGAACATCTGATTGTACTACATTTCGGGTAATTTTGAACAACTTTCTGTGAAGCCAGCTTTTTAGAGGAGTAAATATTTTTTCTTTGTTTTACTGGAACCTATTTCTTTTGTTAAGGCTAAAGACCGACGCCAAAATGTACGCTATTACATTTGGAAATCTGATTATTGTATACTTCGGGTAATTTTGAACAACTTTCTGTGAAGCTAGCTTTTTAGAGGAAAAAATATTTTTTACCTTATTTTACTTTAGCGTATTTTTTGTGTTAAGGCTAAACACAGACTACAAAATATACGCTCTTATACTTGAAAATTTCGCCGAACATCTGATTATACTAAATTTCGGGTAATTTTGAACAACTTTCTGTGAAGCCAGCTTTTTAGAAGAAAAAATATTTTTTTCTTTATTTTACTTTAGCCTATTTTTTGTGTTAAGGCTAAACACAGACTACAAAATATACGCTCTTATACTTGAAAATTTCGCCGAACATCTGATTATACTACATTTCGGGTAATTTTGAACAACTCTCTTTTGTTAAGGTTAAAGATCGACGCCAAAATGTACGCCATTACACTTGGAAATCTGATTATTGTATATTTCGGGTAATTTTGAACAACTTTCTGTGAAGCCAGCTTTTCAGAGGAAAAAATATTTTTTTCTTTATTTAACTTCAGCCTATTTTTTGCGTTAAAGCTAAACACCGACGACACAATATAGGCTCTTATTCTTGAAAATTGCGACGAACTATACTACATTTCGTGTAATTTTGAACAACTTTCTGTGAAGCCAGCTTTCTAGAGGAAACAATATATTTTTGTATTTTACTTGAGCCTCTTCTTGTGTTAAGGTTAAAGACCGACGCCAAAATGTACGCTATTATACTTTCGCCGAACATCTGATTATGGTATATTTTGGCTAATTTTAAAGAACTTGTTGTTTTGTTTAGCCATCTTGTTTATTTTCTTTTCTTTACTGTGAACCAGCATTTTGCCAGAACTCATACACATGTCAATTTCGCTGAACTTGGGTATTTTAAGTAATTATTCTCAACAACTTTTGTATTTCTAGCATCGAATAAATAATATTCTTGGGTTTTCATTGCATTTTTTCCTAATGATATTTTGAGCACAAAAACGTTAAAAAAGCTTTTTATTATTAAATTTCTTGTATATAAAGAATCCGGAATTTTAGAAATAACTGAAATATAGCGAATGTGGTTATCTTGATTAAATTCTAGCTAGATAAATCATCCCCACGTTATTTAATACCGTTCTCTTCCTGTAATCCCGCTCCCATTGTGCTGAACTTCTGGGTGTAATTCTTCCATTCACGAAGAAGTAATTTATACCAGCCTTCATATGGAGAATCGAGTTACATTTCGAAACGGAACTCGTCGCCGAGAACGTTAACCCCTTTATATGCCGAACCGTGAAAAAACACGCAACGCAAGTCCATAACAGGTTGTAAAAAATTATCTAAGTAATCCGATGTTTTCATGCACCAGTACATTGGCTTTGTTTCATTGTTGACATCACTGTAGGATTTTTTATCAAACTTTACTTTGCATTTATTTATCATAATTTAGAGATTTCACTTCAAGGATTAAATTGTGAAGGTCATTGGTTCAAACCCCGCTGTTTTACTTATTGATAAACATTCTTAAATTTCCAATCAGAAAAAGTGATTGAACAAGTTATATTTAACATTTCCTTTTTTGAAATGCCAGAAAATTAAAAAATAATACGTTTGGCGCAACTAACATATAAACATTTACTTTAAATTTCGCAATGGAATTCACAGAAATAATGTAATCCAAATAAACACGATGCAGATACATCGGTTCCTCTGTTGTGAAAAAGATCGTTTGTTTAGTAAACACTTTCAAACATTTTTACTGATACATTTAACAGTCTTTTACTGAAAATCGCAAATGGTTTTTCCTCAAACTCGCGATAAATACATATCAAGTAAGGTTTAGAACAACGCAATTAACTGTGGTTGTATTTTTAGCTGTACATTTATCACGACTGTTGCTAATTACTGTATAATAAATTCGCATCTACGCATTGTGAAAGTAAACATGATTTATTTAAGGCTATTTCTGCTTTTTATTAATTACGAGGGAAATACAAACGAGTAAACAACATTGATAAGCGTTACTAAATTTATAATCACATTTACGAGGGCACAAGGGAGTGCAATTCTCAACCCATTTCGGAGTTACTTCAATTGTCATTTTGCTTCTAATTCCCATGTAACCTGATAGGTCAATAATTATAATTTAGGAAATTGACAAAAGTCATACCTCAATAACCTCCTACAAGAAATTTGATACTATTGTTAACAAGCAGCTGACACAGTTTGCTGTTCAGACAATTTATAGTATCTCGTTGTTCTAAAGTGAACAAAAGATATAGACAATTTAGTAACATAAAATATCTATGTATGTATTATCTAAAAATGCTATCAGAGCCTAATAATATTTACTATAGTATGATCGTTTGTAGATTTTGACTTCCTTTAATAGAATGTATTAATTCTTCGCCGTAGAATATTTAATTTGTCTTTTGTTATAGGTAAAGAGATATAATGAATGTATTATTTAACCGATACTAAAACAGGTTAAAGATAGTAAACCGGAATTACATCATCGATGTTCGGATAACATTGCCATACATATTTGCATTGATTGTTCATAAATAGTGTTTATTATACTTACTTGTTGGTTATATGAAATATGTTTAACAAACAACTATTAACATGTTTTTAGAAAACATGTTACATCCTTCCGTTAATTTTTTTTTTATTTTAATAATGTGAAGCTATGTAGAGTTCAATGAAAACCACTTGACGAGAAGAAGAGGGGAGAAAAATCATGTGGAATGTTGCGGTGTTAGCTATCGGTTTTTAGTGAATACATTACAATTAAATGGTTTTTAAAAAACAATAATCAAAATTACAAACATTAAATTGTTAAGAATGTAATGATATTATTGAAACCTATGAGCGACAATTTTGCTAGCAAAATTATGTTGGTTGTGCTTAATTGAGGGGGCGCAAGTTTTGCAAAAATAGGATAATGATACCCCTGTTTAATAACTGTACTAAAAAACGGGTTATGAAATCGATTAAAATCGCTGTTTTTTTTAATGGGTTAATCGATTTTATTAGCAAGATAAACTGGATGTGCTGATTTTGTATACCAGGTTGAAGTAGACGTTTTGTCATTTGAACTTAAATAGTATAGTATAGCCAATACGAAATATTGTAAATCAAAAAGGAGAGATTGAAACAACAACAAAAGGAATCCCAAAAACCTGGCGAGAACACTACAAAAATAAGAAGAAACCAACATCAAGAAATAGTAGCACAAAACGATGCACACGAAAATCGAAACGAAGAGGAAGAAAGTGACATAACAGAGGAAGAAATACAAATGGCTCTAAAAACTGTCCGAAATGGCAAAGCCTCAGGAGAGGATGCTATTGCACCTGAATTACTTAAGAAAGGAGGCTGAGTAATAAATAAATGGGTAAAATGTATCTTCCAACAAGCATGGGAAACTGAACAATTGCCATCTGAGTGGGAAAGAGTCATCATTGTCTCTATACATAAAAAGGACGAAACAACATACTGTGAAACCTATCGTGCAATATGTATATCGCCAGTAGTGTCTAAAATGTACACAAAAATGACAGAAAAAAGGAATGAAATCAAAGATAAACTAGAAGATGAACAAGTGATCTTCAGCCCTAGAAAACAAACAAAAGACCATATATACACAATTAGACAAATTACAGAAAAGATTATAGACAAAAACAGAAAAAGTTTCCTAGCTTTCCTAGACCTGAAGGCAGTCTTTGACCTAGTCTAGAAGAACTGCAAACAAGTGAAAAGTTCATAAGAACAATTAAAAGTATAAATAAAAAAGTAGAGGGAGTAGTATGGCTCAATGGACAAAAATCTAAAGATTTTAACATGAAGAAGGGGACCAAACAAAGCGATAGCTTTGTTCACTGCTCTTCGTGGTGTATATGAATGACATAATAAGAAAGTGTGAAAACGAAGTAAGAAAAACAAGGCTAGGATACTATAATCTGAATCATACAATAACAAAATACTTCATCTGCGCGGACGACATTGTAATAATGGCAGGAAACACAAGGCAACTGCAAAATAACATAAACGTATGGAAAATCAACCTGGAAGAGAAGGCAATAACGATAAATGTAAAGAAAAGCAAAATAATGCGCATAAGAAGAGAAGGCCGAGAAGTAGGTGCACAGATCAACATACGAATATGTAGAAAAATATGATTACCTGGGAACTATAATAAACAATAACGGGTGAATAGAAGAAAAAATGAGAAATAGACTAAGTAAAGCAAATAAATGTATTATCAAATAAACAACACAGTGATAGGCAGAAGAGAACTACGCACCAAAGCGAAAATGCACCTATACAAAACAATATTCATTCCCACGTTACTCTACGGATCAGAGTCTTGGACGATGCTTGACAAGCACAGATCAAAAGTAACAGCATCGGAGATGAAATACCTACGAAGAGTACTGGGAAAAACGGGAAGAGATCGAATAAGAAACAAGAGCATAAGAGACGAGCTAGACAACAATCAGTCGTAGAAGAGATAGAATTAAAACAGTTAAACTGGTATGGACATCTAAATAGCATGGGTGCTGAAAGATACCCCAAGATAGTTTACGAGATCAGAGCAGAAGGAAGAAGATCAAGAGGTAGACCCCGAGCCAAATGGGAAGATAACATCAAGGAGGCGGCCAGGAAAAGAGCAAAAAACATGGAAGAAGTTAAAAGAATGACGAGAGATCGTAACAATTACCAGAAATGGCTAGAGGACCCAATGCCGTGAGACATAAATTGGAAATGAGAAAGAAGAAGAAGAAGTATAGTATAGCATTCACTGTAGACATCGAACAGCGCGTATTTTTCGTCCTTGCAGTATAATAAAGATTAAATATGTATATAATATTTGAACTATTTTTGATAACTCGAATTTTCGATAACCAAATAATTTTTGATTTACCCTCAACTTTGACTTATCGAGGTTCAATTGTATGTCAAAAGGGCCGAACCTTTTGCGTAGCAACAGGTTTAGTGTTTTATAATTTTGGAAAACATTTAATATACGAAGACAACAGTTAAAATTCTAAACTTTTCGCATCTTTTTATTTAATAGATAGAAAGCCAAAAATTGTGTTGTGTAAGTGCCATTGCAAATTCACAGGCATTTACAGATTAATCGAATGTCATAATGAGATAAAAACGGCAAAGTCGGTATATCAGTATCTCGTAAGTTTGACAGTTTCACCGTATCACCGTTCCCTAGTATGATTGTAAATGTATACATTTTTGAAAATTAAATTTGGAATCTTATTTTATACAACGCCGTTATCAATAGGTATATTTAAATATACAGGGTGTATCAGAAATAGGTACAAATATTAAAATCGATGGTAGATTACAATATATACAAACTAGAAAAAACATTTCTTTAGCAATGGGATCCTTAAGACATGAGAAAATAATAATTGAAAATTTTACCCAAAATTGTTTGAGTACCGCAGGATAATAACAAAAATTTGAGTTCAAAGACATGTTATGCAAAGGAGAGTAAGATAGAAGTGCAAAAAAATTCTTATTACCCCAATTCCGTAGTTTATCACAAGCCAGACAAGTTTTTACATGTTTGCCACTTTGGATTTACTTTACAATTAGGTAATAACCTTCTACAGCTTAAATGCATTTTCTATGTATGTAATTTTATATTATTTAAAAAAAATAAACAATGATTTTTGAAAAATGAATAGTACCTTTGAATTCTGCTTGAGCCAATCTATTTTTTTTAATTAGCCCACATCATCCCATTGTTGGGCAAGGGTCTCCCCCATAAGGGGGTTTGTTGATCTACTCTCCCATAGTGATCAATCCTCGTGGGAGAGAGGCGCCGCGTTAACGCAACCTTCGGGTCACCCATCCAAGTACTGACCAGAGACCAAACTGCCTCAACTCTCCTGATCGTACGTGAACGGGCGACGAATTTGCGCTACCCGGGAGTCTGAACATCGATGACGATCTTTAAAGAACAGTATAATATTTAATTATTTGTGTATTATTAATTATAGCAGTAAAAGTTAAAGTTATTAACACCAAAACATTTTCTGAAGTCTATGCAATATTCTCAAAACAGATCAGCATCTATATCTTACGAACGAGGCAATATATGGATTTTCGTAGTGTTCTGACATTTGTGTGTATGACGACAACTTCTTTTTTTGAAATTTGAATCCATTATGCCGAATGTATAAGCCAAACACAAATCAATAAAGACTACTAATTACGTGGTCACTGCAAGCGGACACCAAGTTTAATCTTCCCGTAACAATTTTCGTAATAATAATTTACAAAATCTGATCCTGCATTTTACTCCCTCTTATGCGCGAATATAAAATACAATACAAGACAAACCACAAATAAGGTCACGTGTTAAAGGACTATGACGTTTCACGTTCCCGTAGTGATAATTTAAGATATAAATTTACGTATTGTTCTGCAGTGGTAAAACATTAATATTTACTGTATTGATACGATTTTTGTAGCGCATAAGCGATATAATAGCAATCCACATACATTTTTTTACAAATTTAACAAATCGTCAACGACGCTATTGCTATTGTTTGACAGTTTCGCAATATTTAATTAGGAACTTCTGCTATGTACAGGAATAAGGGATGCCATGACACCGACTATTTTGGTGTTTCGAAGCCAACCAAAGATTTAAATTGTTATGTCATATTTACGAATCCAGGAAGATTCAGTGGCGTAACTTCATATCGGGAGCCCTGGAGCAGTTCATTGTCCCCACCCCCCACGCCTCCCACAGTACTCCATATGCATACTAAAAAAACTAAATATGTACTTTTTCTACATTTTTACACGTAAATAAAATGTAATAAAACCAATGTCGATTCCCACAAAATTTAATACATGACAGCACGTTTTGTTTAAAGTTGTCGTAACATGCTCATCTAAATTTTTGGTTTCCACTTTGATGTTTATTTTCAAGTACTTGCTTGGTTTTTGGGCGAGTTTAATAATTTTTTCAATATGTTTCTTCTAGAAGCTTAAGTTTGTATTTTTTGTAATTTTTGTAGTCTGAAGATGGATTATAGATAATCCGAAAACGTTTACAACAATTTTCTAAGTTCATATATTAAATTTTATGGGAATCGACATTGGTTTTATTATATTTTATTCAATCTATCCCACTATGAGACCTCTGGACATCAACGAATCTTTTTATACGTTTTACTTGTCGAAATGGAATGCACTATATTTCATTTTTATAGTTAATGTATTAATGTTGTAATGGGAACGTGCGACTGAAAATGAAGGTGTGAAATAAAATCGGTGAAAATGTATATCATAATATATGAGGATCTAACGCTTATTTCTAATTACATATCTATTTTAAAATTTTAATAGCGGTTGTATACAATATGCATATAATTGATATAACTACAATTGGAAGGAGTATTATACGAGGCTTACTCGGAAACTATGACAGCAAATTATTCTCCAACTTCACGCACGGTACTGTATTACAGATTTTGTGGGAAATGGGTGCCAAAGATGTTGACGGAAGCTCACAAATACCAGCGAAGTGCTTCTGTACTGACCTTCCTGCAACTGGTGGCGATAAGTACCTGAATTACATTGTGACTGGCAACTAGATTTGGATTTCGTACACAGATATTGAAACTAAACAACAATTAATGCATGCAACGTTCCCCAAAGGCAAAACTTTTAAATAAACGGTCGATAACCGAAAACTCATGGCTTCAATTTAATAGGATAGGAAAGGCGCATGGCGAATTTAGGAATAAATAATTTTAATAGGCAAGTAGTCAAGCCATAGCTGTTGGCCTTAGCAATTAATTAAAATAAGGTGAACTAATACGGAGACCGCGATTGAGCCATGAAGTGTTTTCTTATATTAAAACAACAAACAAATCGAATTTTGACAGAAGAGAAAAATATTAAATAAGACGATAATAAAGATTTAATATGTATGAGAATCAACTCATTCTTAAAATCGCTGAATTGCGCCGTTTTGTAGGAAAAGATAAAAGAGGCCTCAAATACAAGAAAAAAAAATTGATGTGCATGGAAAACTCGGCGTCCCCTTTTTGTTGGCGCCTGGAGCAGGCCTTCAACTGCTCACCGGTAGTTAAGCCCCTGAGAAGATTCAATTTGCTTTGGTAACCAATTCTGGAGACGTAACCATGACTTTTGGAATTTACGGAAAGTAATTTCGCCCCATGGGGCAAGTACCTCCCTGTTCAGTCTGACGAATAGTGTAAACCGTAAATTGGATGAGCATTCTTATATTTTCTAGTAGCCTACAGTTTTTAAAAGTTGTACTCGTGCCGCAGGTTGTGGGTTCATGTCTGGAATTTAATGTTTTTTTTTCTAACGTTTAAGCCATTAATAATAACATTTTTATTAACGTATGCAAACGCATTTTGTGCATTATTTAAAAAAAGGCTTGCGCAATTTTGCCCGTCTAAAAAAATATTTTTTGAATATTGTGCGAAATCATACCCTCTAGAGTCTAGACCAACCCCAATATTGCGTTACAGTAACCGCACGTAATTATTTTAATGTGCATTATCAGTAGTTAAAGGCGGCGTGCGCATTTAATCTCATAAACAAAACAGGACAAGGATCGAGCAACACGACGGCGACTATTTCAGTCAGTCAGTCTTAGCTCTGTGAGGAATGTGCTTTGTTCTACGCGATTCTCAAGTTTTGTACTCGTAATTAAGCGTTTGCTTTAAATCTGCTCAATTTTCGCGCGATTTAAATGAGTTTATGTACGCTTCGTTGCTAGCAAAGTAAATATGGAAGCTTTGCGATTGGCCATACAGTAAGTAACGTAGCTTTAACTTCCTGAGCAAGTGTTCGTAAATAAATATTGTTTTGGTGGGAGGAACAAAGGCTTGAACATTGATTAAATGTCGTTACAAATACGGGGTTTATTGCAAAAATATTGATTGCGAAAACGGGAATTAGGTGTTTTGTATTTTATGTACCTGGCACGTAGGTAATTAAGTCGCTGCTCACGTGCAATCAGGTATTTCCGTAACATTTAATTGCCCTGCACACTTGTTCAATACAAGAAACTTGTTACATAAAATTACGTATTGGCAATGTATTGCAAATCGATCGGTTCCGCTAAAATTTCCCGCTAAACCAAAAAGTAAATGTCAATATACAGTATTGATAAACCAATCCAGGGTCTGCACTATTTGCGTTTCATTGTAAATGAACAAACTAAACAATGTTGAGATTTATATTTTATTTATGGGTTACATTCGTACAATGTCCTTGCAAACGTTACCACGTGCATAACCAGATGACTAATGTTGTTAAAACCATCTGATTGTTGTTATCATTTACATAATAGTATTAACAGGTAATCGCAGGGAGTAATAAAACAATAACATTAAATGAGAATAAAATTATAATTTTATATTAGTCCAACTGGCTACTTTGGAGTGCGTAACATGAATGCCCTATTTTCCATATTCCTTTAAAACAACCAAAGACGGTCAAGGATTTAGTAGTCATTAATAGTTCAGATTTAATAGTTCGCAGAAAATGTGTCATAATAACAAATAACGTTTATAGTTCGCGCACACACGGCAGCACAGAGGAATGAAATCCAATACGCAGCATGCGGCTTCTTGGGACTAAATATTTTGGTAACAAATCGGCCATCCTGCTTGTTCGCGTCCTCGCGAATCTGGTTATAGGAAATCAATCTGGAAACAAATATTTTTAACAGTATCCAATCTTAATATTTTGGGCATGTCTAAACGAAATCTGAAAAACTGTCTTCCCATTTTCAATTCTGTTTCCTGTTCATTATATGGTCATCGGCACAGTTTCTTATGAGCACCTAACTCGGTTCCCTATCAAGGCCGACCTCAACCGTTGACAGGTGCGCCTGGCCAGAGCGACCCCATCAGCAGTCAAAGCCAATCCCACAAAAGAGAACAAGCTGCTACCTCAATACTATTTCGAGAACACGATCATAAAAGATGTGTTCCCCTTCATCCACTGGTTTTCTTAACCACCAAACGTTGACACAACAGATCAACTTAGACAGTACAACCATAAAAGATTGTCTGCCCCCTCACAGCAACTCTGTCAGTTAGAGACAATAAAACAACTACAGTCTCTTTCAGATTTCGCTTATAAACAAAACCCTTTTAGCTTTCTAACAAATCAATCAAGTCATCTTTGTCTCTAATCTCAATGTCACTATCCTCACTGTCTGTACCATACCCCACCGTGCTCCGATAGGGTCTCAATGAATCAACAGCCGCGATAGTACCAAAATTTTTATATCCTTTCATACCCTTGACACTTCTAATTTTGTATCTGTCTCCTGCGAATAATTTTGTTACTTTATATGGACCAGAAAATTTTCTGTCCAGCTTTTTACTGACACCTTTCTCGTACCCAGAATAACCGTGCTTCCACAACACCAAATCACCTTTCTTATATTTCATAGCAGTTTTTCTTCCCTTATCATACCTGACTTTCATTTTGTCAGCTACAGTTTTCAAATTTGCATGAGCTTTGCTCCTTTTTGCTACAATGCTGGATTCAGCCTTTGGTTGCTCTAAATCCTGCAGTAAGTTACCCTTGTTAGCAAACATTAATTCGTATGGTGTATATTTTGTACTACTATTTTGCGTGTTATTCATACCCCAAACAATTTCTGGGATACCCACGTCCCAGTGGCAATCGTCTTTTGTTGAAGTTCTGATCGAATCTAATAGGGTTCGGTGATACCGTTCTATCTGCCCATTTGCTCTTGGCGTAGCTACAGCCGTTAAAACATGTTGAATTTGTCTTTCGGAAGTAAATGCCTTGAAGTAACGGCTGGTAAATGCGAGACCGTTATCAGTAATGATACGTCTTGGGTAGCCTAAAAATGTCCCGAATATTTCTCGAAGGTTTTTAATACATTCTGCTGATCCTAAGCCACGGCACGGTTTAACCACAATGTATTTTGTGAAGGAATCAATAAGTGTTAATAAATAACAATTACCACTCGATTTAGCTTTAATAAAGGGCCCCACATGATCAACATGAACAGTGTCCATAGGAATGTTGGGCTTTGGGATAGGATGTAATTTTCCGGGCTGCTTCCCATAATTTCCTTTATTATATGCACACTCCAAACATGCACTCACATACTTCCTTATAAAACGTGTCATTTTAGGAAACCAATAACTTTCTTTCATTAAAGCCGTGCATCTTTCATAACCAACATGCCCAATTTCATCATGGTATTTCAGTAACAGTTGCCACCTTGCTGACTTCGGTACCACAAGACGGTCCCCGTCAACAGTCTTTCGGTACAAGCGATTGTTTTTAAATGTATAATAGCGTACCAAATCCAAATTTAAGTTATCGCGAAGCTGACATACAATATGATTTAGCTCCTCATCCTGCAACTGAAGAGTCAAAAACCAGTCATCACTATCGAGCTGTAAAAGATTGCAGTCGACGGCATTCCTACTTAAGGCATCTACGTGCTGCATTTGTTTTCCCGGCCTGTGTTCAATGTCAAAGTCATACTCTTGAATTT
>JABXWE010102352.1:0-49193 GCA_014611495.1 Limonius californicus
TTGTTCTAGAAAAATCTGAAACGTAAATTCGCAGAACGCGTCCAGAATTAGGTGCAGACAAAACATGAATCGCTAATTTCGGTTTGCAAAGGGAAACTTCAGTGCTTTGCGAAATCGGCACCTCAATTTAAAAGAAAAATAACGAAAACTGTTAACATAAAAACGGCAATTAAACTAACGTTTTTAATTTCTATGAAGCGGCATTCAGAATACGACATTAATTCAAATGTAGCGGCAAATTTTAAAAGAACATAACACGTTTAATTAAAAATACAATAGAACACGATATAAAAACTAAAATATACAGAGTTTTCCATTTAAAAAAGTCAACTTACGACACAATCCGATAAATAGTATGGCAGAAGAACAGGCTGATAGCCTACAATGGAAGAAAGAAGAAGGAGAAGAAGAGCTTACTTCTACAACTAAGCATTTCTGTGCAGAGTACATGTTCTCCATTAGGCCACAGCTTATTGTTATTCCATCCAAATTTTGTGATGTAATCTGAGGGTTAACTAGTTTACATTAAAATGCGGTACAACATTCATTTATTGAGACGGCTCTGGGCTAGAAGTTAGCGTATAAGACGTCCTGTGTTCAATTCCCAGTGCAGGAACATCGAATTTTTAACGGCCGTTCTCCGTCGCAAGGCAATGTCAAACCAACGAGGTGTTCTGCTTAGTAAATTTTCCCTAGAGTAGAAGTGTTTACCCTTCCCGTGGTTCAGAGCCCACATTAAGCTGTAGATCTATGTCTGTGGCATGTTAAAACGCGCAACACAGGCATAGGAGAGAAGATAGCTACGTTTTCTCAGAGATAAAGCACTCAAAGAAGAAGAAATATTTCTACATTTATCTCGGCGATTTTTTAGAATCAATCAGATTTTTATCAAACCACTGGAAGAAATTTTTCGAAAGTCATGCCCCAGATTTTCGGGTTATTATCAATACGAAGTGGAAATCTGAGATAGCTGTTTGGATACTTTTAGTAATACATGCTGGTCAGCAGAGATTTAGATAGAATTTAATAGTAAAGCACACACTGAAAAGAAGGTATAATAAAATTGATTTAAACCCGAATCAGCAATTCTGAAACAACTGGAAATACCTGCTATAGTGAATAAAATCTTTTTATGTAAGTTCTAATTATATAGAATGTTTCGGAATGTAGAATTAATGTCTGCAAGTTTGAAGTGAAATAACTTGTTCGCAAAGGGTTAATACAAATTGATGTAGCAGGAATGGAAATTTATTAGACGGTACTAGGTTTGAAATAATCTTCGCCGATCTAGTCTCACACAACACTTAGTTTATTTATAAAATTATTACCTATGCACTGTATTCAATTGAATATTGTCCCAAAAATACACTGCAGTTTAGAATTTATCTTTGGTTGGTATTTTGTTTTTGTTTCTAGTTTAATTATGCTATCTACATTCATCATAAGGAATGGTACATTTGTAACAGTACAACATGGCAGTATTAAGTGGGCTTTTTAAATTAAGATTTGACATATTACTGTTGTTAAACATTAATAAATCACAATGGTTTCGACGGAAGAACAAATACTAGTCCTAACTCATTATGGCATTAAGATACAACGTACCATACATTAACAAATCATATTTTCTTAATTACTATTAGGCAACTATTTTGTCAAAATATAGTTAGATTCCAGTAATATGTTGCCCTTAAATCTGTTATAATGACATATAGCTTCAAATTAATACGTCTTATTTCATTGAATTTCCTATGAAAATCTTAAATATATGAAAACCAAAACAAAACTTTCATTATCGGCAGTCTTACATTTTCTACATCCTTCTGGAGTATCATAAATTGTTGGGACGTAGAAGGATTATAATTCCAAACTGCGAGGTTTATCTGAGCGTTTATGGCTCAATTAGTAATCAATCAACTTGCTCAACTTGGCTGTCTATACGTCGATTAATAGCTTTACGTGTATTCAAACCAATCAGGATATTTACTTAACGACGAGAGTCAATTGAAAACGGTTTTCGTTATCTTAGATCGTCTACAGACCGATTATTAAAACAGCACAAAACACCATCAGATGTAGCACCCTTTCCAACTATTAATAAAACCTAATTGAAGATCTGTAACAACATGCTTTTCCAGGGAACATATTTCAGAAGCTTTTCTGTTATTCTGTATTATTCCTACACCAATTTTTCATGATCCTACAAACAGAATGTACTTTTTGAAACAATACGTAACAGTAGTTGACGTGGGTCACGCAAGACTACTCGTGTGCACGAACCATCGGGCAACGCAGATAACTCACCAACCCTCTTTATTAAATTGAATATCACTACAGCACTATCAGCGTTATCCCTTTTATCAAGTCTGGTCACGTTCCTGAAAAGCGAGAAAGAATTAACACTGAAAGCAAGAAATACGAAGCAACGGATGCATCTATAACTCGAAAATACAGAATCTGCAAAATTTATTAGCTTTGTGCGTGCATGAAGTACATTGGAAAGGTCTGTCTACGCTTCTATATTTACAAAAAGAATGAAATAAATATTAAAGAAGATTCTGGAACAGTTTTAATGATCACGAACCAATAGGGACACGGCAGTTTTTGAAATAGGTATAGAATCATCTATATACCGTATATCTACATGCAAATGAAATATTGTAGATTACGGATTACTATTTCTGAAAGTAATCAGTAGAAAAAACGACTAACCAATATTATCGCTCGGTTTTAATTAGAAACAATCTTAAACTAAAAACGTATTCTGTGAATGCTTAAAAGCAGATAACCTACTCCATGTAAAGATATTTCTCCGGATAAAAGGGTGTGGTGGATGGCTCACTTGTCAGAGGGTCGTTTTATAAGCAAACATGTTACAGCTAGATACGAAACCTAACCAACACCATTGTGGGGAATAAAAATATAGTATTGCAACCTGTCGTACACACTTCTTCAATTTGGCAGCCGAGTTGTCTTATTCCACGTTTGTCTATAAGACTTGCAAGAGGAAACTGAGAGAAATACTAATCTGTGACACACAAAATTGTTAAATAATTCTTCTGATGGCTTTTTTAAAGCATACGCAAATTTACACGTTTAGGTAGTAATTGATTGATTTCAAAAATGTACGAGGGATTGCAATGGTTTTAACATATTTGTTTAAATATCCAGCTAATTTTGCAAAATACCATTTAAGAAGCGAGAACCATGCGAGTGGTTGTACCACAATGGTCCTAAATACGGTGCGAAAAATAACATTTACAGAAATGCCCATTTTTAAGTGAAGTTCAAAATGTATTAGAGGGATAAGTTTGAAATACTTTTCCATGAATATTTGAATAAATTAATTTCCATGCTAGTTGTAACCTTTGATGAAGCTACCAGGAGAGCTTAAAAATAAATACTTCTGGTATGTTGTGGCTTTAACATAATTTACATAAATATAATGTGTTATAGTTGTAGGAATATCCTCTATTTACTAGGTGGAAATACCGCTTAAACATAACGACAGCTTCATTTTCTTAAGTAAGCTGTTAAAGTCCACAGGAATACAATCACGACTTTTACTGCTTCTAGTAGCATTCAATATGTACTCATATTTGTTATTGCTTGGTATATTTATAAGCCGTGTTTCTCGAATTTAATAAACAAATCGCAGATCAAGAGGCAGTTAAGGGAGCTCGCATTTAATATGTATAAATGTGCTAATTTTAGACCGCGAACTGCAGTAACTGAGAAAATTAATGTAACTATGTAGTACAAATAAAAAAACAATTATTAAATTCCTCCAAAAACTAGCGCCATCCAGTGTGCTCAGCGGTTTTTCCAAAACATATTGCATCTAGTTAATTCTTTGTGAAGTATAAATAGTGTAAAATTACATTTACTAATGTTTTCCTCTATAATTATTAGTGGATATCTTCTATTTATAGTATCTGTTTTATACATACATAGAGCCCAGATGATCTCCAAATAATGCTCTTGACAGTTACTAAATTGAATACAGAAAACAAGACTGCAAAAGAAATGCTAAGGTTTCATCAAAAGTATTTTTAAAAGCAATTGTTTCAGATGGTAATAAAAAGTAGGTATGGTGTGATCAAAAAAGGAAACCTAATAGTAATTGGGTTTGGTACAAACGCCGCATGACTATAATTAAATGGGATATTTCTATTACACAGTTACATTAGTTATATTCTTGATATTTTAACGTCACATGTAGCATGAGCTTCTGAATTATTGTTTAAGTAGATACAGTAACACGGTTTGCTAGGATTACAAAATGGCTTTGTTAAAGAGCTGCACACTATATTTCGGCTTGAACTATTACAAGTGATTCTAGTCGTTCAAATAAATACATATATTTTTGTAAGTTTTCCCGCAGCGCCGAAGGGTTTATTTTTACCGAGATTGCATGTACTTGTCACTTTTATATCATCAAATTAATTGACAAAAGCAAAATTGTTTGAAATAATTTGTAAAAATGACAATATGCTCAAGGCAAGGGTAATAAATTTTACTTTCTTATCCAACAAGAAGGACTTCTCTGTTGCTCCTAAAATAAACCTGTGTATTAGTAATTTTCCAGAATCGAACTACTGTCTTATACTGACTATAATTATGTATGCATACTAATTGAACCCACGGGCTACATTCCACGCTTAGGTTGGCAGTTGCTTAAGAAGTTAATACCGAAGCTGGTTGGAGATCTAAGATATGTAATTCACAAAATAATAGATCTTTTCTCATGTAAAATTTACTGTACTCTCGTATTTTTGGGTTCCCTTGTTTCTTTTTCCTGATTTTTTCCACTGATGGTTTTAATACAGTTTTGCTGAATAGTGTACAGAAGGTATTTATATTGAATATAGAAATTTTGCAGCCGAGTGGTCCAATACAGGAACACCACTTGTCATTAATTTGGCATGGGATAACCGGGTGTGAGAGCAAGGACACGGGAGCTCCTTCCGCTTTGTATGCCAAACCCCTTTATGGGATGTAGAGCCTCACCATTACTAGGGGAGAAGGGGGCAGGTCCGGACAGCTTTTTTCAAACTGCTATATATCCATTGTTTTTTGACAAAAAGATTTGCAAAAATTATAGTAAGTGTAGTTATGTTTACTTAATGTTTTCCTGTCAAATCTAAATAAAAGTAGTATAACATTTTTCGAAAAATTTTATTTTGCAAAATTATGAAATGATCCGGAACTGCCCCATGATGAGGCACTTTCGGACATGGTCGGGGCAGTTTCCGATAAGTTTAATTTTTAACAACTGATTGCTTTTTTTTTAATTATTAGCAGGAAATAATACAAAATTAGTATTTATAACATTACAGAACATCGTAAGCAAAAAAACTGATATTAAATTGAAGATACTATGCCATTATTGATGTTCCTTGTCTTGTCGAGGGTTTGGGCAACTTTGACACAACATCCTTTCTTTCAACACTGGAAATATCTTCAACCTTTGGAAATATAAATCCTTGCGTACACTTCTTAAAAATGTTACTTGAAATTCTTCATTTTCTAATACTTCAACTACTTTTTCAACATAATGTACAATTCGTTTTTTTGTTACCAACTTCACTAACACACAGTTATCCTTTAGGATCATCATCTAGAAGTTCATTAATCTGTCCATTATGACCTTCAAAATCTAAATCGATGTCAGAATCAGACAAATTGTATTTAAACCTAGCGCCTGTGACATTTACGGCAAGTCGATATCAAAATCTGACGATGAAATATCATCTGGAACCACTTTAGTCTTCTTGTATTTTTGCTTTGATTTTACTGTCTGTTCGCCATTTTGTGTTTTCTTTAGTGTAATTTCTGCCACCAATTTTTTCTTGGTATCAGATTTTTTCAACTTTGACTGTCTTATTCTTTCCAATTCGTCAATTCTGGTCTTTTCAGGTGTGCTGGTGTAGACTCTTTATTTCCCTACTCTAAATTTTCTGTTGGTTTTTCTAGGGCAAGCCTTAGGTAATGGTTTTACATCGATTGGTTTTACAATACTTAAAACAGATAGTATTTTAATCTTAGGTTTGGTAGCTTCATCTACAATTTCTTTCAAAATACATCTGACCATTGCATCTACACCGTGGCTTTGAGGTGAGCTTTGCACTTGATTGTCAAAATTGGACTTAACAACCATTGTAACGGGTGATTTTGACGCGTGGTGTATATCAGGAGTATTTTCCTTTAGCAGCGTTTGATCGGCATATTTCGAGTTTCGATTCAAAAAAACTTTGTACTCATAAATTGCGGTTTGCGCATCGTTCACGCATTTGTCAAGGTTCCGAATTTTTGAAGTCCGCCGTCAACTGGTTTTGAGAAAAACGTTTCTAGCTTTCAACAAGTGCAGTCTTGAATTTTTATCTAAGGTCGTTTCGACAGGAAAATTTCCAATTTAAATAGATTTTCAAGTTTTTAAAGGAAGATTCAGCACGAGTGGGTGTGTTAGTGAATTTTTCCTGGGAGTTTTTCCCTATTTTTCTGCCTTGTAGGAAGTTTCTCTTTCCGCCGATTAACATCTTTTGGTAAGCTAAACTACATTCTCATTCCAATTGTTCTTTTGCTAAGACAGTTGAATTTATTTAGGCGATTATCCAGAGTGGTTATCTACTTGGGGTTATCCAGTAGTGGTTATCTGTAGTGGTTGTCCAGTAGCGGATATCCATCGGACGAGTTGAGCAACCGTAAATAATTTCGAAGTTATACGACGTGGGAAATTCCATGGCGAAGGACAGTCCGCAGAGCAGATGTGCGAATAGCAAGCCCAGTCAAGGTCTGTAGAAACTTTTAGGCCGTGCCTGCGTGCTATTGATAAGTCCACACAATCTTCGAAAACAAAACCAAAGACGAATTTTATAACTCGTTTATTTAAGGATTCAGCTTTATATTAAATTACAAACAATACTCGACGAAAAACTTTGAAATTAGTTAAATATTTTATTTGGGGAAAATTCTTGTTCAGATTATAGTAAAATAATTTGTATACTGGAAACTTGTTAGATGGTCTACAGTTTACGCGATTTGATTTCTGATTTAAGTATTCAATTTGAAAAGGGGGAATTCTGCGTGAGTTATAAATTATCGGTGCGTTTATGGACCATTAATTGTTTTTGGTCATCTAGTCTAGTTATTGAGTATATGTGAGGCCTCAAATATATAGGAATGCTAGCCGGTAATTCGATACACATTAGATAGTAATTTTAGAAGTGAATTGATACTTCCTTGTTAAAAATATAAGAACCTGAGCTACGCATTATTGCTTTCCCTGTCAATTTTGAGCTTGCTGTGTATTTAACTTTTCAAATCAGAGAAAATAACGTACTGTGGTCCGTTCAATAGTATTTATTATTAAATGTGATTGTATATACATACATATATAATTGGGGGTGTTCTTGATTTTTGGTTATGATGTTGATTATTCATAACAATAATTGTATTTGTATTGATCAATGAAATGGGTTGTTTGATCATTATATATTGGGATTTCTGTCAAAAATTGTGTTTTATTTTGTCTTGATCTATAAGAATAAAAATTACCAAACAAGGTAAGTTCACATCCAGGGAGGTTCCTGTTTACCGAAAGCTATCTTCAAGGAGAAAAGGGTTTTTTTTTAAACAGGTGGCGCCTAGGCTTACATCGAACCACCCCTTCTTCGACTGGAGTTAGTCGAACCCTTAACCTTCGATACCTGGACCTTGTTTAACATTTCGTTATTATATATTGT
This sequence comes from Limonius californicus, assembly GCA_014611495.1. Lineage (NCBI taxonomy): Eukaryota > Metazoa > Arthropoda > Insecta > Coleoptera > Elateridae > Limonius > Limonius californicus. Next base: position 7,746 of record JABXWE010102352.1, read on the forward strand.
GTGTGAGAAATTATTTTTGTTCCGCCGTTGTTTAACAAGGCGTCACACCATGCTTGTATCAATAATGTGTGTAGAAGACACATTATCGCCGTTTTCAGTGACAGGACGATCTGTAGCAAACGAAGCGCAGAAATCATCATCTGTATATATTAATGAGTTAATAGGCCATAACCCAGTGCTCTTGAAACTACTAATAATGTTACAAGGAGTGAAGGTTTGCAAATATGGCAGAGCTGTCAATTTAGCAACATCATAAATGGTAATCGGTTTACCAGGGTTTAACAGTATGAAATCATTGAAAGATGCTTTGCACTTAGATTTGAAAGGACCAAAAACTGCTTTGTCCATGAGTTGCATCCTATGAGTGCAGTGCGGAGGGAACGACAGCAATACAATCCCGTGCTCTCTTGCATATAAAATAGCTTTTAAAGAAACGTGTGTCTCATGATTGTCCATCACGATCAGAATCCTATTCAAGAGGTTGCAATTAGTATGGTTTTTTATATGCTCCAATAATTTTAGAAAAATATTTGCAGACATCCATCCAGATTTTTCAGCAAATCCAACGGCTCTTGGAACAGCATCGTACAAAAACTGATCCTTCATTCTTATACGAGGGAAGATGTAAAGAGGTGGAATTGAACCACCAACAGCTGAAATTATTCCGCACATTGTGACTAGAGATCCCCGTCCGGCAGATACACACTGTCCTATTGCTTTGGAACCTGTTTCTGCTATAACTCTGGGTGCTTGGAGTACGGTTGTAACGCCCGTTTCATCTATATTCCATATACGGTCAGGTGAAAAATTATATTTAGCCTGCACTTCCGTATAATTATTGAAGAATTCTTCCACATTAGCTCTGTTAAAAACTGAAACTCTTGCTATGCTTGTATTTTCGGGTTTGCGATTAGAAAGCCTCGGATGACGTTTCATGAAAGATTGCATCCAGTCAATGCCTGCTTTTTTGTTAATATCCCAATTTTTTGGAAATTTGTTACCCAACTTAGTAGTGTATTCATAAGTCAACTCACGGCAGAGTTTATATGTCAAACCGTAACATGTTCTTGAACACTTTTTGAGATACAACTCCAACTTAGCTTCTTCATTTTGAGAAAAAACTTGCCGTGTGGCATATTTTGATACACTGGTCTCTTCTGTTGCATCGTCACCCTCATTTCCTGAATCGCTGGCGTTGTCGTTCAGACTCATTTTAGCTTTGACAACACTATCGAACAGAGTAGATTTCGGTATATTAAATGTAATAGCAGCAGCTCTTAAAGACATACTCCTGCTGATAACATTTCGTTCTGCATTTTTCAAGACATTAATCGGAATTTCTGGTTGTTGGGACGTTTTTTTGTATGTTCGCACCATCCTGCAAACAAAGTGGAAGTATTTATAGCCATCGCCATCTGGTATTACTAAAAGTCATAAACAAATGAAGCAACAGACGACAATCATTTCGACTATAACTACAAGTGACGATGGGATACTTTCAGACACGTAATGTGGGGCAGATTCGGACAGTCCGAACCTGCCACACATCAATTGTCCGGAACTACCCCAGCTGCGCATCATTGCATTTTACTGCTACAACATCTACAAACACGTGGTGCCGTTATAGTTTTGTGAGGCTAGGTACATAAAAATTAGCCCTGTTTCTAGTAAAACTATGAATACTTACCTGACTTTCAAAACTTGAAGTGTAGGACCTTACTAGTACACACGTCAACCTTATATCACAAGTCAGTTTTCAACACTTTGGCATATAACTTTTTTAATTTTCACTTTCACGGCACATTACCTATTGTCCACTATTATAAACGGTGCTCAGATGTGTTTGCCAAGGATATGATATGCTAGTATTATTTTTTGGCGGGAAATTTGAATTGTCCGGAGCTGCCCCATGTCCGGACCTGTACCCTTCTCCCCTACATAAAAAGTTTATAGAAATTTTCAGTGCTTACGGTTGTAGCACCTACGATAATTTTAAATACTTTTGTGAATAGACTATGGAGAGTAACTTCTAACCTAATCTGCATTTTATAGGGCAGGTGAAGTGCATTCATAATAAATAAACAATGAAACATCGATTATGTTGGTTATAAGATAATTTTAATTATTAAGGTGCGAAAAATAACATTTGTACATTTATGAAGATGTGAGAAATTACTATTAAAGTTCATGACCTCAACATGAGCAATTTCCAGCGTTTGCTGATCTTTGTTATTGTTTGCTACTACTATTTTTATAAACAGAAGGTTTTGCAAATTAAATGAAAATATTAATAGTTGACGATTTTTGAATAAGTGTGGCATCTATTCGGCCCCCACGATTTTCTGTATTCGCCAAACATCGCCTGACCGTACGTATGTGATGATTATTGATTATAGCGTTCACTTAATGGGCCCAAGAGATTCGCCACCTCTCAAAGTTTTCAATTCCAAAGTGCAGTTTTAGTTTTGTGACTAGTAAACAATGAATGGTGTTAGCAACCTTTTAAGGATTGACTTTTCAAGACTTTTGATTGAAGAAAAACTTCAAATTAAAATATTACGCAGGCCCACACTGAATTTAAATTTACCATAAAGCACAGAACAGGTGTTACACCTATCGATTTTCTGCAGAGACTTATAAACTTATACTTATATTTTAGACAGTAGTTTCTTTTTATGCCAAGTTCTCTAAGAAGAGGTTAGAAAGCGAGGTAGAAGTTATATACACCAGATCCGCTTTAAAGAAATATCTGGTGCTATGAATATTTTACATTTTTGTTAAAAATAATCTTGAAGATACTTTCATGGAAACACCGAGATTTCTAAATATTATTGTAACAACATCTATGTCAACCACCGAAGCAGAACGTTGCTTTCCCACATTAAAGCCAGTAAAAAGCATTTTACGAAACAGCATGCTTTTTGAAGAAAAAGCTGCAGACAAATTTATTTCGATGATAAATCGACAAGCAGAATTTCGTTTTAAAAATTAAATGTGTTTGGGTGTTTTTTTTTTTTTTTTGGTAAGTAATTACCGTTTCGATGACTATCTTATATTATTGCCTGAAAGTAATTTACAAAAATGGATTTTATAAACTTCTAGCGTGTTTTTAAGAAGCTCGCATTAATTTCAGGTAATTTTTTCTTATAATAACATTTTTGCTTTCAAAATTAATGCAAAAAATGCACCCCTCCTTGTTGAAACTTCACCGGCCGCCACTTGTAATTATACAGATATCCGACCAGTAGATAGTTGAAATTCAATTCGTGCCATTTTAAGATGGTAGCAAATGCTACATCATCAATATTTCCTAAATAGTTGCTACAACATCATTAACATACCTTAGTGTAATTTTTACAATTAATGAAAGTCCTTACAGTATACTGAGTACTGTTGCTATTTTTGAAAGAATTTTCATTCTTTAGGTCTTCTCAGCCTTAAATGAGTACCTTATAGTAATAATAGGGAACTAAATTGTAGTTGTGGCCATTGTTATAAAGCTTTCTAGACTTACGTACGATGTTTATAGAATTGCAATGTCTACTCCACAATATCTACATACGTAACCATTTCATTATAAAAATTTGAATATTTGATGGTATGTGGCGCTCTGTATAATTTCCAGATACCATTCCAGTAAATGTGTAAATGCTGAATAAAATTCCTGATACTGAAATAACTGCATCCCGATATTTCTGTAAATACTACCAACTATTCTGCAACCCAATAAAATGCAACAACATTCCGTTCATTTCTGAAATAAGCTTCCACAATGTACTATCGTAAAATGCATTTTAGATTACCAGCATAGCTAAAGTTTTGCAATAACGTCACAGGAATGTGCGGTTATTCAATCAATCGCAATAATGGGAAGTAATCATTGCGAGAACAAGGTTAAAACATACCTCATGTATTTTACAGTCCATCTTAAGTAAATGTTTTGATGGCACAGTGGTATTGCAGAAATAATGTAAAATGTAAATTGTAGAACCTCTCTACGTCCAATTCAACTAACAGTATACACGAACCGATCGTATTATGCAACGTGCTGAATACAAAGTGCAAACAAATAACGACAAACAACTAAATTAGATTTTGCGAAAAGTATTGGTAAACTATTGTATTCAGAAGATGCGCCAATTTTGCCAGACAAATAAAGTGTGAAGTTCGTAAAACGAAGGAATTGAATAAGCGCAACACGCCCTATATTTCCTCGTATTTCATGCTATTCAGATACATTTCCTTTGCGCGATACCGTAAGCTCCTACATCAAACAGGACTAAAATGACTAATGATATCTTAAAGGCAATATTGAAAGAAAACCATAAACGTAATGCAACGCAGCTTTTCAGAGCGCGACATTTTCTGCGACAAGAACATAAAATTTAGGTCGGAAGAGCTAAGGTTACAAAAACTCCCTAATAGCCTCAAAAAGCACAACAAAAAGTGCAGTCAGAACTTCTGAAACTCGCCTTATTTAAGTTTTCTGGTAGGATTTTACGGCTTGTTAAAAGTTGACGTTACATCATGAATTTTTTCAACTTCTGAAGTCGGCTTTTCGAAGATTTTCCTGGGATTTATGGCGACACATCCGTTTTTTGAGTTCAGTACGCGTAATGAAATCAGCAAATATTTAACAAAGTATAGGATGACAATAACACGTTTAATATTTGCGGTCTGTATATTGTGCAAACACTGCTCAAAGGATTTTGACATGTCAAATTGATTGAGCTTGTGAATTTGTAGTGCGCTTACGATTGGGGGCACAATGATAGTAAAACAAGGTGGTGGAATTATAATTAATATAGTTCGGAATCCGCGCAGATGCTTTACAAAGGCAATCTATATCCGAGTTCAAGATGGGACATTTGTTAGATGTAATTAATTACCTATGAGCGTGAAATTCTGTTTAATTTTCTATTTCGATGACGAGGAACATTTTACATCGAAGAGTTAACTTGCAAGCGGAAAAAAAGTGTTTGTTGGCACCGATTTTTAGGATACGTTTCTTAATTCCCACCAAAACGTATGTTCTCAGGATGTGCAAGGAATTTTTTGAAATTATAAAGGGCGAGGCTTTTAATACTAGATTTTATTGCTTTCTGATGAATAAACAGGCTTTGAAGATTTTTAAAACTGACAAACCTACCTTTCGTTACTTCGAGTGCTTTGTAAGCTACATACAAAATACCCTAAAATTAGTTAATTTCGGTCTATTTTAAACTATTAAATGCTTACATAAATATACCTATTGGTCATTTAATAGGGAAAATATAGATTTACTGAACATCGTTAGCAAAAGTACACATTTTTCCATAAAACGAATCAAACAATACATTCTTCAATGTTTTACGTTCCTGACTAAATGTACACAATCGATGGAGTCGCTTTGTCCACCTCTTCTAGATCATACTAAATATGTATTACATATAGAAGATAATATGGTTTTATCATTTTCATATTTCCCAAACATCACTCATCATGCAATACCTTATACATAAAAGGGCAAATTGGAGGAAACCAAGAAAAATTCAGAAGAGAGAGTTTTCCCTTTGCTACCATAAACGTGAAGTATGCCATACCTATTTCAATAAGAATAATATAACAAAAGCTCTGAATTTATGGAGCACCAACACCATTAATATCACAGGTCTACAAATTTCAAGTTTAGGAACGTTGTTTCTTATATAAATCGACCATTCTGAATTCAATGGCGTGCTTAGTTTTTGGTTATCACCTAAGGTTCTTTCGCAAAATAGGAAAACATGCTTGTTCATGAAAATATAACATTTTTTTTATTTTGATAAGCTAAAATAATACATAATAATATCAATACATAATATTTTTGATTATTTAAAGGAAATTTTACCAAACTAATTAGATTAAGTTTTTGTGGAACGTAATCTCTCTCGTTTATTTTGATAAGTCCGTCTCGAGGATTTTTTCTTGTATTTCACATCTAGGTTATCTCACTTCAATGACCAGCAGTAATCAGCCATCATATTAACATTCCATCTCCATTGGTTTCGCCTTTTAATTTCCTTCATATTCTGGTGAAATCATTCTCCTTGTTCTTCACCAACATCTCCGAGATTTTCAGGGTAGTAGTCTAGGTGAGAATGAAGAAAATGGAGTTTAAAGCTCATATTGCAACCCAATTTATGGAACTTATTCAGCATATTTTGGACAATGTTTATATAGTACGGGTGCTTGCTTGCGGCAAATTTACGAAATTTAAAAATTTTGTACCAAGGGCAAGTAAACAACGACCACTACAGAGCGGAAATAAAAGAGCAACATGAGTAGTAAGAAACCATGTAAGAGAGCATAATAAACACAAGATTTGGCGAATAATAGAAGAAGATAAGAGCGTTAAAGCATTAAAATCACAACCACAAAATGGAAAACTTGAAATATATAAATTCAAAAGGAAAATGTTAAATAAGAGAAACGTAATACGAAAGTCTGTATACAAGTCAAGTACTGTCAAATAATAATGGAAAACCAAGGGATATTGAAATAGATATGCAAGTGAAAGAAAATTCCAGAAATCACAGTAGAAGGAATAAGGAAAGCTTTAAAAGAAATGAAGAACAACCGCTCATATAGTGAGGCTGGAATAACACGTGAAACAAATAAAATAGAATGCCAGTGTGGTCCAATGGTTAAAGTACTGGGCCCCGGTGCAGAAGGTCGGGAGTTCAAACCCCCCCGACTGGATGCCTGGCGGGCGGCCTACCCAGACGCTTTAAATATTTGAGTACCTGTAGTTGAATGAACAAGGGATAATAATGCGATTGTCTAATGTGTGATGCTCACCACATCACCATTTTAATTTGGCATGATTATTATTAGTAAATATACCAGAAGGGGGCAACTTGCTAAAAGAAATTGATTTATTATTTACCAAGTGCATACCAACCAAAGTAACATAACAACAATAGGACAAAGCAGTTTTGATACTATATCGAAAGAAGGCGATATATCAAACTTAAATAATTAAAGACTCATTAGTTTATTATATCAAACACAATCCAAGAAGATAAAATCAAGAACGGATGCAAAACACGAATCTAATGACAAACTTGCTGAATCAGTCATAAAAATGAATTAGTAGAACAGACAGACCTGCACTTGAGACATGTAATGCGAATATCGAGAGATAATAATGACAGATAAGAAACTTACGTGTTAGTTATAAGATATGCAGCAGAAATCCTAACCTTAATAAAGAGAGCAGTGGGAATATCCACTTTGGGAATCATGAGAACTGATAGAAAAACAAAAGAATGAATCAGACAGCAGTCGTGAATATTATAGAAAATATAGCATTGTTGAAGTGGAACTGGGCGGGACATCTAGTCAGACTGAAGATTAGCAGCAACAATAACCTTAAATTAAAATTAAGCAGTGCGATACAAAAATAAGCCAAATACGTATATTGTGCGGTAGAAGCGAATAGCTGTTCATGATGATGATAATGATAATGATGCCAGCATTAGTAACATCTCTATCATAATCTATCGTGAATTTGGACCACTTCCATTGTACCAGAATACTTGATACCATTGCCTTTATTTTATAGTAATTTTCTCTTACTTGTAATAACTTCTTCGTTTAATATTCTGTTTTTAGATTAGATGTTACAAAAGGTATTGCTCCGGGGTACCTAGACATCTCATCATGCCTGGATCTTAACGCGGATCACACTCCGCTTATAGCCACACTAACTGCAACAATTATTGGAAGAGAAAAGCCACTTTTACTATTTTACAAGAAAACAGATTGGTGCCATTTTAGATATTTAGTGGATAACATACTTAACATGAAAATACCGCTGCAAACCATTGAATATGTAGAGGCTGCGGTAAGGAACTATACCAAGTAATTCAAGAATCGGCTAGAGAAGCGGCACCAGAAATTCTAATGACAATGAAAAAGGAAAGCTGTTCAATGGCCTACACGAAGAAAATTGCCGACAAGAGAAGGCTTAGGAATCTGGCAGAACAATAGTTACCCTTCGACAAAATGCGTTATAATAAGGCTTCTGCTGAACTCAAAAAGTTCATCAAAGACCTAAAGAATAAAAGCTTTCAAGAGTATTTGAAAAACTTAAGTCCTATCGTGGACACGGACTACACTTTGTGGCGAGCAACAAAGATGATCAAATACCAGCAACAACAAACTCCTCCACGACGCAAAGAAAACAACAGCTGGGCACGTACACATTCGGTGTAGGCAGATGTTTTTGCTCAGCACCTAAGTAAAGTATTTCAGCCTCTACCTTCTTCTTAAACACCAGATGAAGACTCAGAAATACAGAATTATCTCTATAGCCCGTATCAGTTGGCCCCACTACCAGAGCTATTCTCAGTCAAGGAAGTTAAAGATATGGATAAATATGATCTACATCTAAAAAAGGCCCCTGGCTTTGATCAAATAACAGGGAAGGTAATCAAAGATCTTCCTCGCAAAGGCTTTGTCATGCTTACAATCCTATATAATTCAGTCTTGCGTCTGGGGTACTTCCCGCTAATATAGAAGGTGGCTCAAGTAATACTTATATTGAAACCTGGTGAACCAACCAAGGAGGCTGGTTGTTGTAGGCCAATTAGTCCATTATCCATACTCGGTAATATTAGAAAAAATTCTAGCTAAAACGAACCGAAGAATTGAATCTGATTCCGGCACATTAGTTTGATTTTGAAGAGAATATTCAACCATACAGCAGGTCCATCGCGTAGTCAACATAATCAATCAATCCTTCGAAGAAAAGTTACTGCACCGCAGCTTTTATTGACGACAACCAGGCTTTCGATAAGGTGTGGCACGATGGCCTTTATAAATTAAAAAGCTTACTATCACGCTCATATTACATCATAATGAAATCCTACTTAGAGGAAGATACTCCCAGATGAAACATGATCGAACACTTACAGAAATATATCCAGTCAGATCATGGGTAACACAGGGTAGGGTCCTTGGACCTCTTTTGTACATCCTGACAACAGCTGATATGTCCACCAATGAACAGTCGCTCACATCCCCCTTTGCTGATAATAAAGCAATCGCGGTGAATCATAAAGACCCAGTAATAGCTGCAAGAACGCTATAAGATAATCTAAATGACATCGAAAAATGGGCCAAGCAGTGGAGAGTTATAATAAATGTGTCTAGATCTCACCACATCACTTTTACTACGTGCAGAGGAAACTCAACACAAGTTTTCATTAATAATAAACCTTTACCTCAAGGGTTTGACATGGAAGTCACATATATGGAGTAAAGGAAAACGACTTGGCGCTAAATTCAGCAGCCGTTACTGGTTACTGGGCAGAAAATCTAAATTGTCACTCCAGAATAAATTGTTAGTATATAATGTTGCATTCAAAACAATTTGGATATATGGTATTCAGCTCTGAGGAACTGCATCCAACAACATTCAGATCATGGAAAGATTCTAGCCAAAAATTTCACGTGCCATGTGAGAGGCTCCTCATTTTTTGAGAAATGTTGACATATTGATTGATGTTAAGGAGACTATTAGAAAATCTAGTGAAAAATATCTTAATAAACTCGAACATCATACTAACTTGTATACCTGTCAACACACAATTCACACATCAAATTTGCTTATTGTAATGTTGCCACAGATTGCAAGTAGGTAATAAACTAATAAAAAATATTCTGTTTAATACACAAGCATTACAAAATCTTTTATTTATTGTTTATTGTTTATATTGACTTTCCAGTGTTTTGTCGTTATCTATCAGACTTTCCTTAATTTGCAGCAGAGGCTTCGATAGTCCATAATTTTCACATACGGTGGTTTGGAGGAAAATATAACTTATGGGAATAACTATAGTTAAATCTAATTGTACTTATTCTGACAGATGAAATTGATAATTAAAGTTTTAATTCGTTAAGGGACTGTAAACATTTGTAACTACGTTCGTCACTCACTGCTGTATAAAAGCAATTCAGGAAATACTTTTTGAAATAAAGAACAATACTGGCCAAAAGAATAGATATGGGAATTTTATGGAAAACCTTAGCAGCAGTAGAAATCCAGGATCTAAATAAATTTCCTTAATGAAATATTGTATTTTATTTTTATACATTTAAATTTTTGTAGATATATTTCCCCAAAATCATTTCTAAGAATTTCTAGTATTGAGCAAAACAACACGTATAATATTTTTAAGAAAATATAAACTAAAGTCAGGCATTGCAAACAGGTATGGAAGAGATCAAAAGGTTCTAAGAATACAAATATATTTCACTTTGTGAAGAACATTACAGCCAGTCAAACTCGTGCGAGGTTCATTACACACGTTAACATTAAGATCAACTTCTAAGAGTTACACTGCTTTATGAAGCGTTTAAAATAACAATGTGTCTGAAAATTTAAAACTAAACGCAGCATAAAAGGTTGAATCAATTCTGTGGTACCCCCGCTTTCGCGGTTGTTGCTTACAATATGTTTCGCTAGTTAAGAAAGCTACCACGTAGAATTGCTTATCACATGACCAGAACTGGTTGCTTGAAGGGAGAGTTTTCTTGTCTTTTACTTTTTGCTATTAAGGTTAGCTGACGTTCAGTTCATAAATTATCTTATCGTGCCATGTTGGCAGGCAACAAATGTACGTAAAGGCACATCTTGTAAACAATCATGAATAGCAAACGATTTGTTTACACCGGGATCACTATCTTGGCAAATAATGTATAGAATACAAATAAACTTCTACAAAATATCGCGAAATTCACTCTCAGAAAAAATATTTTATGTATATAGAAAATATTTTATTTTATTTAAACGAAACTTGAGGAATAACCGAGGTTGCATGTGTAATTTAGTAATTAAGTAAGTTAAAGACAAATATTACCAGAAACGTGTAGGTTTCGTTGTGTAAGATTTTATGAAAAGTATCACTGAGAGGTACATCAGCGACAAAGCAACGGTTTGCCATACGTCTGTGAGTCAATATCCTAGTCCTGTTTAAGATCTGGTTTCCGGGGTACAGTGTAACTACCAAACTCTTATTATAAATTTTTCCCAGCTCGTCCCATCTTTAAGTATCTGGTGCTGTGCAAAAGAGGCTGAGAATTCTGATAAGTAATATGACGAATATCCCAACCAACAATTAAAATAGCCGAACTAAAAGTTATATAAACACATTAAAGTAGTTGTGGTCTTCCATTATTTCTGTTTTTCAGCATCTTTCAGTTTAGTATGTTATTGGTTTCCGTTCTAGTAATCCATTTTGGTTTCACTGAAGAACACCACCTCTTTTCTGTGTTAGTACTTTCTTCGCAGCCACTTTTAGTTACATTTTACTCAGAGGCTCCTACTCCATTTGCAAGTATTCTATGGTTGCATGCTCACTTTTGGTTTATCTACTCTTATCTGGTGTTTCAAATCTAACACGAATTTTGTTTTCTGCAAACATTTTGCCGCTTTTTATGCTCATTTAACCTTAGCTTGCTCAAAATTGATTTCAGCAAACCCGATTCATTTTGAACTACTTGAGATTCTCCACAATAAAGCAACCTCATATGTGGTTGATGATGTGGTAACTTTAAATTCACTTGGCCTTTCTTTTACACAAACAATCAACACAGAAATCACATTTATACTTGGAAAACAACTTTTAAATATTGTGGATTTTGTGGATACCCTCCAGCTAGCTCGGTGTTGTCTGCAAGGCGGTCCAGGTAACGGGTAGTTTTCCCAACACGTAAATTTCTTTCTTTTTTGCTAAATTCGCAGAATAAAAGCCTAAATGCACTCATAATACGATTTTTTTATTATAAGAAATTATCCTATCTACCCTACCTAGCTAATTATTCTAAATATATAAAGATTAAAACACGAATATACAAACTTAATTCTAAGTTATCTTAACTGCTGGCTCAGGGCAAAGTCGCGTCCGTGGTAGTTCGTTGGATGGGCGGGGTGGTTCCGTCCTGAGGTGACCGGCAATAGACACTTCGCTCGAGTCCTGGTGGACTTGGATTCCCACACACGTTGGATCTCGCACTTATTGTTAGCCGCACTAACGCACGCGTAAAACATTTATTGCGCGTCAACTTCTTCGATAACCCAATGCTATTTATTCGCTTTTATCGCTAAAACCACAACCTGCGAACAGGGGTGGCTTTTCTACGTTGGTTCTCTTCGGCCACTCGGTGTCGTGTGTCTCCACTTTGCATGTACCCCCTCGTTATTTCGGCTACTTTCTCACGCCTCCCTGAGATCCTGCCGATGCCCTCAGGCTACTTGGATGGTCCGGCGTCGCCTACGTGACCGGAACAAAAGATCGATCCCGCCGCTCGGACGCCTACCACTGGCCGTTTAACTAAAACTACTGTCCAATACAGATTTACAAGCCGCTAAGTGCATTTAGGTTTACCATGATGTGATCTTCCAAGAAACCCAGCATCTAGAAAAGCTGACCCATTACAAGAAAGAAACAAGGGCGGTACATTTTGTTCATAGACTTTAAGCAGGGGTACGATAGTGTGAAACGAAGCCAGCTGTATAAGACAATGTTGGAACTATGTATAGCACTAGTATAGTAGTACCTACCAGGAAAACTGATATACCAGGGAAAATAACCCTAAAAGAAACGATTAGGAAAGTTAGAATATGGTGGCACGTGTCCAACAGCTTCGAGATCAATTGAGCTGGGGTGCGCTAATAACCCAAATCAGAAGTTGTAGTTTAAATCATTATCATTTCGAAAACTATCCTTTTTTTTATATTTACTATCTACGGGTGATTCCTCGAAATAAAATGAATAATATAAAAGGTTTCAGAATCATCATCATCATTTACAACCTTTTTTGTCCCACTGCTGGGCATCGGCCCCTTTTCTGCTACGTATTTCTTCTTATCTATTTATAAATTTGCATAGTACTGGTTAGGTTTCAAACCCAAACCAGAATCGACGTTTTACTCAGAAAGCGAGCGCGCTACCAACTAAGCTACCACCACACTTAAAAAAGTTTAAAAAGTTTATTCGTGTAATATTACCTCGTAACCATCAACATTCCACGTTCTTTAATTTTCGCTGTCTTTTGGAAAACCATTAGACACTGAACGTGTGTAATTACAGCTACGAGATATCTTATAGAAGCAAGACCTTTTTCAAAACTACTAACGGATAACAAAGCATATTCAAATAGTTATAAAATACGCCTAAATACTTAATTTAAAAGCAATGTGGATTGAGTTTAATCCCCTTAATGTTTACACTGAGAACACTTAATCATAAATTCAAAATAATGAGAAGCAGAGGAAAAGAAACGGAAGGCAGAGATTGATAATGAAATAACTAGATGCATAGAATACCTAGAAAAAATAGCTGTTTGAATCACTAAGGCGATAAATAATGAATAATGGAAAATAATCTTCACAAGGTTCCAATCCCTAAGCAGTTGCCGATTCTATAAGGAAATGCACTAGATTCATCCTTGGTTTCGATATATTAGTCATAAATTAAAATAATTAAATTTGCTTAATAGGCCGAAGCACTTGGTGCTATTTCGTTTTACAAGGATATTGTTTAATGTCACCAATTTAGCTCCATACCAGAGGAGTTCTTTCTTATGTGTGACTGCATCAACGAAATATGCAAGATTTTAATGTTTCAAATATTGAGTGGCGAATGGTGAAGCATAAAGTTATACAATTTATTTGAAGATTGGTATATTTCGACATCGAACAAAAACTTGCATGTAGTTGTTATTATTAAGACGTATGTGGTTATAATAAACATTTTGTAAAAATCCGTCCTGATTTGTCAATCATTCCAAACGCCTACTTTGACAAGGTATGAAACAAGATATTCTTGTAGGAGGATCATAAATCACGTTGGTGTTAAGATATCCATCCGAAAGTTTAGTATTGTAGCCTAAAACAATAGCCGTAGATGCTATACTACAGTTAACTTTATTAATATTTTGTAAATAATACTGTAGAAATATATTTAAGCATCCATTCCATGAAACAGGACGCCTTAACAATTTCAAAATGAAAAATTCTGTTGGTGTATACGGAATTTCCTATCTCATGGAATATGCGCTCGAATCGATAAGATTAATATCTTCCGATACGTTGTGTGCCGAGTATTATAACAGTAAGAACTGTGAACTGTGCTGATTGTCGGGGCTTTCTGGTAACGACGTGATTGTGATTGTCTCCATAAATCGCTCTATGACAATTTGCATTTATTTAAAATTACCTCAACTCGCTTCACAATTCGATAAGGAGTGGATTACATAATACAGAATTAACCAGCTAAAGGACATTCTAGCTGAAAATGTGACTAATTGCAAATATCAGCAATTGATATTGCAGTAACAATATGATTCCATAATCAATTCCGGAAGTAGCATAGCAGTGACATCATTGTTGACCCAAACAATCAGATATGTCGAGTTATAAATTGGATATATTATAAATATACATAATAGGTAATAATCACCTAAATGTTTGTTGTTCTGTAGTAAGATTACACTCCAGCAATGTATATTCAACGAATCTTAGATGGAGTATGGTAAACCATACCATACGGACGTCAGAAATACAAATATACACCATATAACCGAATTTACGTATTACTATCATAAACAATACTCGTCCAATACATACATAAGTAAATTTTGCGCCTTATTTGATGGATGTAGTTAGAGCTAGTTTGTATTCGCGGGGTTTGGATAACGAAAATGTTGAGACAGTAGAAGCTGTACGAAACTGGTAAATTCTTCTAATAGTCTAAAACGGAGGTACTGCGGACGCAACAAATTACGATTTTGCAATCTAGCTTAACAATAATATTTGAAATGGTTACAAGCAGAGCATCGATGTGTTTATTTAACATATAAAATTACATTAACGGCTTTATCGACAGTCATAAATGGCATTACACTCATCGCTTTTTTACAGATAAATCTGTTTTAGTTATTTACAGCAGCCTTAATAACTATGGTTTGAAAAAAAAATTTAAATATGTACTCTTTGATCCCATTATATTGATTGAAGACATTGATGTCCTGTATTTGACAGAAACTTTGAAGACGAATACAAACATGGGATGAGCAAGAAGCGACGGTGTATTGACATTAATGGGTAAATTCGTCTATTCTCTGTGACCACTATTATAACACGGTTATACCGACTGGCTAAATGAGTCTCTTAGTCAGTTTTCCTTTGTATTTTACTGAAACCGATATTTTATTGAATTGATGAAAAAACGCATTAGTTGGATACTATATTGATCGTCCGCTATAAATTGTATCGTTGTCAAATTCTGTAGAAAAGCCCTCACATAGAGTAGTTCTTTTTATGTACTGCTGAAAAATTGTATTTGTTTACGAAAATCTTCTACTCGGTCATTAAACGCGAATCGCAAGCGGTTGTTAAATCATAAAGGGTGGAATGGAAATGTTAGATGACACATACTCGATTTAAACACTAAAAACTAAGAACTTTAGTTATTAAATTAAAGTTAATGTTAGATATCCAACTACCATGACATCAACTATGAGCTGTTAGTGTTTTATTGAAATCGAAGTCAGCTTCTATGGTTCAGCCTGCACATACCTGAATCATGAATGTGTTAATTGGCAGATGCTAACGACAAAGTTACCTCTTGTTAACTAATAAATACAAACTAATTTGCCCTTAAAGTAATCCGTAGTGCTTCTTTTGTATTCAACAAAAACAGTTTTCAGTTAGAAAATTATACTTATTCCAGAAACGAATAACTATTTTAATTGTAGCCTATATAAAAAAATATGTCAATCATTAAGCATATCTGAAAATACTTCGTTTAGTGGTGCAACAGCAGCTAGCGGACATCCTTCGGAAGGCATGCGAGAACCGTCGGTCCCGGCTACTACTATTACTGTGGTACCATCACGGTGTTACGATTGATTACTATATAGCTGAATTTAATAAATGTATTTGATGTTTGGCATTTTTGCTAGCTGTATAGTAAGGGGTAGCAAATCTATTGAAAGTAGGCAATAATAAACAGGAAGGATGTTTGGTATACTTATGTCCACTAACCTAGGTAGTACTCTCCCTTCACTCTCCCTCTCATCCTTCGGCTACCATGTTTCTCGATGATAATTTTTTCTACCTATTTAGCGTCTAATTAGTTAACACACCTTCTTGTGTTTGTCACATTCTCTATTTTTTCCTTTCTTTCTTCTCGATTTCTCTCAATTAATTATTTTCTCCTATTACCCACCATCTCCATCACTTGAAGGTCTGTTCATGCAGATCTTGACGTTGTAATTTTGATGTATACCGGACTGCACGAAAAACGACCAGAACTGTAATTTCAATACTTATCTGATTTTAATAAATTTCGATTATGAGACGAAGATGTCCAAAATTTTCCATTGTGGTTGCATACATAACATATTTTACATTGACCCACAGAAAGTAATTCATAGGCGTTAATCATGGCGATCGTAGAGGCCAGCGAACAGGACCAACCGCGCCCAGCATGAATTTGGAAAATGTTCATCTAAATAGCCTCGAACAGTGCGGGGGGTGTGACCAGCTCGATCTTGCTGATACCACTCATAATTTTGAAGTGTTACTAATGGCAGTTCGCCTAACGTATATTCTTAATTTGTTTGCATAAAATTCAAATGACCAGGCCCATCTAAATACCCATCGATGAAAAATTGACCCAGAACTGTATTATCTAAAAGACCAGCCCATACATTTAAACAATATCGTATAAGTCTATCTTATTAAAATAAATTACTTATTTGCATAGCCGTTTAAATTGCTTTATAAAGCATTCAGAATTTTATAAATTATTTACACAAATTTTTAAATTCAACAATTTTTTTGAAGAAAATAGTTACAATTTAAAAAGTATTCTTGTCAATCTGGTGATGTGAAACTCGAATATGACGACCGTAAGAAATAAAGAAGTGGATGATCGTTTCTGGGAAGTTTTGCATTTAGTTTGAACAGATTGGTCAGCAGCCCCTTGGTCAGATATCACACTGTGGTCAAACTCCGTATGGTAGGTCAAGCCGAAGTCTCTTTGAACTTGATGCCTAAACTCCATAACGTGTCATGCTGTGTTTCACAGTCGATGACGTTGAAGCTTTTCCGTGGATTTTGCAGTATGAGCTTTACTCAAACTGTTACTCATTTTTCTAATAAATAACCTTTGTCCATGCCTTTTATTTTTAGAGTAGGAACTATTGAAGCCAACCATAGCAGTTACAATAGTTATGTTCTTCATAAGGTAGAAGGTGACCATCGGCCACCTCTGAGGTGCCCTATGCACGTAATAGTGCCAATGCCGCTTTCATAGTTATGGTGCTAATCTTTTTTGTATAGATGTATAATGTCCGAACTGGTGCAAAGACACTAACTCATGCTAACAGACTGGAGAAACTGTGGAACACAAAATGCATAGTGGGTTCACAATGACCCCAAAGCGTACTATCTTGTTTATGGAAAATAATTTTAAAGAAATTATTAGTGCAAATTGTTACCTAGTGTCTGTAGAAAAATACATAGGTTTCTTTTTCCTGAAACTTTTTGTATATTTGCTTCTAATAAAAGTAAACTTGGGGTCAATACAATCCCAAAAATACTCTTTCATTTCAGAACGTCATTCAATAGTCGTTATTCGTATAAATATTACACAATTTTCGTAAAATCATTATGTGGAAAAATGGAGAAAGGGGGTTTTGGACAAAAAGTAATCCTTACATTTTTGACTTGAGAAAGCGTTGTTTCGAAAATATTACCAACTATTTACGCAATATTTATGGTACGAACACAATTCAAATTTAGGACAACTGGTGTACAAACAGAAAGATATATAAAACATTATCTTAAATCTGGAAAACCAACAGAAGCGACCACAGAAGGAGGAAGCATTTCTCGTACGAAGAAAATGGGTTTTTGCAAATTGCGGACTTAAAGTGCTAGAAATAGCACAGCAATTGCTATTTTTTAATACAGTAAAAAGGGTTCTGCATGACTGTCATCGTTTGTCTAAAACACTTAGAAGATAGCTACCGAGAAGTCTTCTGATTTTTGACAAGTAAAAACAAAAAGAAAGTTAGACGGAAAATCACGCTTTACTGAACAGTAAATAGAACCGTTTTTATACCGCATAGTATCCTCGGATTAAGCGTGGATTCATCACTGTGATCCGGTTACCAAACCAGAATCAATGCAATGGCTCCACAATCGAAAACATTTTGTTTTCAACTACCTACTAGCAAATAATGCTGTCACTTGTTTGGGATGTCCGGAAATTCTTTTAATTCATTACTTGCAGGCAGAAGTCATCATGATTAGTGAATATTATACCCTGAATTAGATACTGCTTGAATACATTAAGGAAACAGTTAACTCTCGGAGCCTAACTCATTTATGACAACTTTCCTCGTCAGAGTCCAAAGTTGCAGCTGCCGCTATTTAGGAATGTGGCATTTCAAAGGCCAGCCACCCATGCTGTAAGCCTCACCTAGCCCTTAGCGTATTTTACTTATTTAAAACTCTAAACCGACAATTAAAGTAAAAATTGCCTTACAAATAGTTGATACTGTGAAATGTGTCGCTTGAACTGCCTTGAGAAAAATAAAAAAAGTTCCTCGCCCTGTTGTTTGCCTCACCTAGTTAAGACATAGAGATGTGAAATTCTCCTCATATTTCCTTTGCAATTATATTTATACATGCTAAGTTTACTTTATTTTTCTACAATCTGCGCTTTATCATATAAATTGGAAACTTTTCAAATTTGTTACTTTGGCGGATTTCCATTTCTTGTAGGTTTATATCGCTGGATACCCTAAGAACATTTATAACTTATAACGTGAACTGGCATTTTAACGAGAATTCAAGCTCAAGGGATTAAAAATCGACGAGAGGCATTGGGGTGATGCATAATTACATTTGTTTGCATGCGATTACATAGCTTTTCACTTATCAAGCCTGTGCCTCTGAATCTCATTACATATACATAACTTTTTTAAAGCCTCTCTGAAATTTACGTTTAACAGAGATTTTTTTGGACAGGAAGAATATTATAAGGTTTGATAATGTATCTCATATAATAGCCATTTTGCCAACTGGATTCTCATTCGACTTCTTGACTCTGACATTTTAGTACAAAGCGTAAGAACCAATTTCGGCACAATGGTGTGACTACTGAGTTTAGTATTGAAATGACACTTGACAGGGAATGTTGAAAGCCCTTCAGAATTTACAATGTCCTCTAAACGAATTCACGTCAGCTTCAAGAGATGTAACCGGATGAAAATGTAAATCCACTATTCTGAATACGTGTCATTAATAAATAGTTTAGTAAACTGAGAAGATTTCAGCAAGATACATAAAGACTGTATTTACTTGTTAACTGAGCACCTCTTTAAAAGTGCAACATAAAATATAATACCCTACATAAAATGGATTTTAAGCCATAGATATGTGACAATATTAATTAGCCAACAGGTTATTTCTAATTTCGCTTTTCAACTATTTGTAGAGCCGCTGCTACTTAAATTGTTTATCTGATTTTCAGTTCACATATTACTTAGTACTGGTCTATTAAAATAGATGCAGGATAAATTTTGTGTAAATTAATGATAAAATCGTTTACTCCTAATCCGCATTTGTAAAGTTTGGACGCTCTGTACGGGCTACGGCTTTTTTTTTTTTTTTTTTTTTTTAGTATAAATAAACTGGGTCGACACACATGGGTCATGCACAGTTGTGGTATTACATTATTACAATTCACTTAAGATATATTATGAATCGTGATAATTTACTGTTGTGTTATTTTAGGCACCGCTAGATAAACTAATTTTTGCATCTGATTTGCTAGTCACTATCACTTAATATCACATCCTGGGGAAGTCTTGGTTTCAGTCTAAGGTTGTGTGATCGTTGACCAATTCCATAGTGGTTGATTGCTGGACAGTTTCCTATGTTAGCAAAAAACTTTTTTGTTGTAGTTCTTATAAAGTCACTTATTGAGGGAATATTTAGCTCTCGACTAATTTGTTCATTGCGCATAAACCATGGCGCATTGGTGGCTACTCTTAAAACTTTATTTTGAAAGGTTTGTAACTTTCGTACGTGAGTATTTGACAAGGTACCCCATACCGAGCACGCATACATCAGAGCTGACCTCAGAATCGACGTATAAATTAGTAGAGTGCACTCAATCTTCAATGGCGAGTTTCTATTTATTACAGGGTAAAGAACTCTTAGTTTGTTGTGAGCGTCATTCAGCTTTTGATTTATATGTGCTCCCCAAGTGAGACGATGGTCCAAGTATACCCCCAAGTATTTCACTGTCTCATCCTTGCCATTCCATTTAATTGGTTTTTCATCTATTAAAATACTTTTTGGAGTGTTGTATCGTCTTAAAGTAAATATTTTTGCTTCGCATTTGCTGCTGTTTAATGAGATGTTCCAGCGATTAAACCATTGTTGTAGTTCATCCGTGGCGTGTTGAAGAGTCGCTACAGCGGTGTCAATGTCGTGATTTTGTGATATAATCGCAGTATCATCAGCAAACATTGCGAGGGAACAGTTTGTGGGAAGAGGAATATCATACATATAGATATTGAACAACAAAGGGCCCAGAACAGAACCCTGAGGTACTCCGGCTTTAATGTTTTTGATATTAGAAAAGGTTCTATTAAGACGGGTGTTGAAAGTTCGACCATATAGAAAAGAGTGGATGATATTGGTAATGTAATTGGGGATTTCCAGTTCTAACATTTTGTAAAGTAAGCCTCCATGCCATACCCTATCGAAAGCCTGGGCCACATCGAGAAACATGATAGCAGTATACTGCTTATTCTCAAATCCCTTAATTATTGTTTCACTGATTCGAAGTAGCTGGTGGTTTGTAGAATACTTAGGACGAAATCCAAATTGATGTTGGGGGAGTATGTTGGTATGATTAATATGCTCATTGAGTCTATAGTATATAACTTTTTCCAGGAGTTTTGATAAGGTACAAAGCAAACTAATGGGCCGGTAGGATGACGGTACACTTTTTGGTTTTCTAGGTTTGTTAAAATGTAATACATGCGCATGATTCCAGGTTTTGGGGAAATAACCTCTTACCAGGCAGGCGTTGAAGATAGATGCAATGTAGGATACGCACTTCGTAGTAAGATTTTTAAGAATTAAGTTTGTGATAAGATCAGGGCCAGGAGACTTTTTGTTTGGCAGTTGTCGAATAATTGATGCAATTTCCTTGGGAGTTGTTGTCATTACTGCATCATCCTCAGCAAGTGGTATGCGTTCGGAAACGATTTCATCAATCATTGTGGTAAAAGCAGCGTTGTTTAGTTTGACATCGGCATTTAGTACCTCTTCAAGGTAATTGCCTAGTACTTCACATTTTTCTGAATCGCTAGAATATACGGTGCTGTTGACTTTTAGTGGAGGTATTAGCGCTCGTTTGTTGTTAATACGTTTAACAGCTCGCCACATTGATGGGTCATTACATTCTAGTTCGCTAATATACTGCTTATAAGTTGCGATTCTATAGTTTTCAATCTCCCACTTAACTCGGTGTGTTAATTGAGTAAGTGCTACCTTGTGATTTGGTAGTCTAGTTCTTTGCCATTGTCTCCGAATGCGATGCTTTTCATTTATTAGTCTTTGTATATAAAACGGTGTTTGAATGGTAAACTGTTTCTTTGGGGCAGTGGTACTTGCTATTCGTACGGATTTTTGTATTGAGGAGGTTAGGTTTTCTACTGCTAGATCGATACCTTCAGTTGTAAATAAATTTGCTGGGTATTTAAGGTTCAGATCGAGGTGATTTTTAAATGTGTCCCAGTTAACTGGACCTTGGATTAGCTTTGGTAAGCTGTGTGCTATGGACGGTTGATTGTTAAAGGTGATAATAACGGGTATGTGGTCTGAATCTAATTCCGCTACCACTTGTTGATATAAGGGCCTGCATATACTGTATAGTAAACATATGTCCAGTATATCTGGTTGGTGATCAAGCCTCTTGGGATAATATGTTGGTTCTTCTGGTGCTATTACATGAACCGGGTGATCAGAAGTGTAAGAGTATAGGCGATTACCATTCGGATTACCTTTTCTACAACCCCAAGCTGTATTTTTACTGTTTAAATCACCTAGAATTATTGTTGGGTAACCAGAATTTAAAACTAGATTAATATCTTGCGGCAGTAGTCTTTTACTTGGTGGCTGATACACAGCAGCTATAACAACTTCATTATTATTTTTGAGATATAATTTAATAGCAGAAGCTTCAAGATTTTCGAGTGTGGGTAGTAGCAATTCGTGATGTTCGACGTTTTTCTTGATCAGGATAGCAGTTCCACCATAACCATCTTGTTCGGGTCTGTCAGCTCGATACATAGAGTATCCAGGTATTGAGAAGTTATTTTGATGTAATAAATGAGTTTCACTGATGCATATAACATCTATCTTATATCTTGAGAGAAAATCTATAAGTATTCCTCTTTGATGTACGATACCGTCGGCATTCCAATTTGCCATTGTTAATTGGTTAATAGATAGGAGATTATTTACTGCCATTGGAAAAAATAGAAGTTATTAATTGTGTTAAAAATGATTTTATTTGATTCAGATAGGGAGTGATTAGATTTATTATTGTTGATATGAAGGAACTGTTAGAAGGATTTGGGAGTGTAGGAGTTTCCTGTGATTGTTGTCTATTATCTGTGGTTTGGCGTTTAGTTGCGCTACTATAGCTGTTTGTGTTATCCAGTTGTGATGGGTTGAATTGTTTTCGTCTGTTAATTTGATCTTGGTACAGTTTGCATCCTTTAAAGTTGGCAGGGTGATCCCCTCCGCAGTTGACGCACTGTGGTTTAACGCTAGTTTGCTTTGTACAATCTGAATACAGATGATCGCCAGAACATTTAACACATCTGGGTGGTAGTCTGCAGT
Source organism: Limonius californicus (assembly GCA_014611495.1). Classification (NCBI taxonomy): domain Eukaryota; kingdom Metazoa; phylum Arthropoda; class Insecta; order Coleoptera; family Elateridae; genus Limonius; species Limonius californicus. Next base: position 30,715 of record JABXWE010102352.1, read on the forward strand.
AGTTTTTAGTGTGGTTCCATCGTTGACATCTTTGACATTGTGGGATATCAGATGATTTCCTGCGTGGTTCTACCATAACTACACAATGGAATAATCGAGTTATCTTAAATATATCTTTGGATTTTTCTTCTTGTTTAAGCTGTACCGCACAAATCGGAATTGGATATTTGGCCTTGTTGTATAATCGTGATACCCGAATAATTGGAAGCGCCTCAGATAGTAATTCGTTTTTAATCTCCTCCTCCCCTATTGATATCGGGAGGTTTCTGATTATAACAGACATGTTTGCACCGTCTGGGTTTCGATAAGTGTGGTAATTTAGCTTGTGTTGATCATAGTAGGCCGTCAGTTTTCTAAAATCTTCCGCATTGCTAAGATTTATTTTAAGCATTTGGCCAATATTAGCCGTGGTAAATTCTTTCGCTATGGCTTTAATATCCTTAATCACTTCTTGATAACATATCGGCCCATGAAGAAATATTGGGGGGATTTTACATTTTATAGCAGGTGCGTCACCTGCTTCGGATGAATTTGATAGCTGGGTCACTTCCACTCTGAGAGCATGAAATTTATTTTGTGTAATAAGTTTTTGTGGATCAAGTAGATACCGCTTATTTGGTTCGTCTGCAGGTGGTGAGGAAAAAGGTCGCTTACCGTTATTATCACTGGTGTCCATGTTGCGTGACATTTCCTTGTCTTGATAAATTAATGTAGGCGGTTTAAATATAGCACTACCAATGGTATTTTTATCATTGCCGGTTTGTGTTTGGTTATTTTTATTTTTATCGGTGACAGACATATGATTTGAGATAGAAGGATTGGCTGTATAATAGGCGGACCCGTCCGAGGGCGGTTGCCGCTGGGTTCACTACCGTATTGCCTATTAGCGTTGAAATAATAAGTTTTTGCTATTACTATATGGTAATTTTAAGCTGAAGGTGTGCACTAAAAATCACTGTAACGAACGAAACACCCGGAGCGATGTTCACACGGTCACAGCTGGTGCGGAACTCCGGGCTACGGCTGTAATCTTTAATGTGAGAACTGCCATAGTACATGCCAATTTGTTAGAAGTAGAAGATTCTTTGGCAGCTTCTAGATTTTGTGTTTCTGGTTCAACAACCAAGAGCCGAAACCGTATGAAACACAAAATACAATCAACTCAGCTACAAAATAGGATAGGAAACTTAGTCTGCGTTTCCAGTAGATTTGCTTTTGTAGAGTTGGCCAATTATTTTAATTTTTTTTTTCTCTCATTTATTAGCAATCAAAATATTATCTTACAATAGTAAACATAATTATGAAATTGACAGTATTATATGACTAAACAATCTAGTCTGCTATATCGGTAGGCCATAGCCTTTGTAGTCGTATCTGGCAGGTATTATCCACTAGCGGTTGGACAATCGTATTTGGATTAGTTTCAAGCTTACGCATATGGTTTTTAGCATAATTGGTGATGACTTCTCTGATAAACGGTAGTTTCAGATCTTGAAGTTTGATTTGTCGCATATCACAGAGCGTCTACTATGGCACGCAAACTGTTAGATTGGCATCTCTGCACTATATCAACATTTGATGAACTGGAACAGCCCCACAGTTCGACTCCATATGTCCATATAGGTTAAATAACGGTTTTATAGGTCAGTAATTTATTTTCAATTGAAAGACTAGATTTTCTACCTAGTAACCAGTATAATTTTTTGAATTTGATGTCCATTTCATTCCTCTTCTTGGCTATGTGCGCTTTCCAAGTAAGTCGTTGGACCAAATGCATTCCTAAATATTTAGCTTGTTTGGATTGTAGAACTTGCCGTTTCTGGGTTATTGTGAGAAGAAAGAACGGCGGTATCATCGGTGAAAGTACCTTTTGTTGTTTGTGTTGTGAGTAAATCAGCGGTATATACCAAATAAAGCAGTGGTACAAGGACACTACCTTGCGGGACACCAGAATCTATTTTCTCGATATCCGAAAGTTCACTGCCAATTCTTACTTGAAAATGACGATCTGCCAAGTAGGATTTAAGGAGGAGAAATTATTTTAATAAGAATAACATTGGTAAATGTACATCTCCTGGAGAATCAAGCATTTCGGCTTTTGATGTTTTAAAAAGAATTAAATCTCTTGCAATACTCATATTTGTACAACATTCTAGATCTGAATACTCTCTCTGGAAAGCAACGAAAAGATTAAGAAGACCGATAACTCAAACTTCCCCAATAAGACAATAAGATTGAAATAGGCAAAAAGCAACGAGTAAAAATTTGAAAGATTAGCAAACCATCTGGAAAAAATATAGCAATCAAACGAATCACAGGAAGATGAACCCGATTGGAACCAACCAATACAAATAGAAGAAGAAATCAGACTTACAACACCTAGGGAAGTAAGCACAGACATCAAGGTAAATATAAACACAAGCAAAGCGCCCAGGTTTGACATGATAATTGGTTCTAAAACAACTCCCAATAGCTTACTAATTTGATCAACGCAGCATTCAATTTAAAATATGTACCAAGGCTATGGAAAGATGCTGAGGTTGTCATGATTTTTTCTATATATAGCCCGCAGTATCCCATTGTTGGGCATGGGCCTCCCCCATAAGGGGGGTTGTTGATCTACTCTCCCATAGTGATCAATCCTCGTGTGAGAGAGGCGCCGCGTTAATGCAACCTTCGGTTCACCCATCCAAGTACTGACCGGAGCAACGCTGTCTTAACTCTCCTGATCGTACGTGCACGGGCGACGAATGTGCGCAACCCGGGACCCGGGACCTATCATGATTTATAACCAGGAAAACCACCTCATGGAAGTTTCATATTACAGGCCAATCGCTTTACTACCTGTAATTGCGAAACTGTTTCAAAAATTACTACTCAACAAAAGACTGAAGCCAATTATTGAAGAAAAATCAATTTGGGTTTAGAAATAAACCCTACAATAGACCAAGTACACAGAGCAACAAACATAGTAGAAGAAGCGCTAAAAGAAGAAAGAACAATTTCTGCTGCAGTCTTTCTGGATGTAGCCCAAGCTTTCACAAGGTATGGCAAAAAGTTTAAACTATAAGCTGATATCATCCTTCCCAAAGCAATACCGTCAAATCCTAGAGTCATATATAACCGACAGACACTTTAGAATTAAACAAGAAGGAGGTTATTCGGAACTAAAATAAATATAAGCAGGAGTGCCACAAGGAAGTGTCTTAGGTCCGGTCCTGTACCTATTGTACAGATGTGATATTCCTATTCTCAAAAAGAACACGCTATAGCTACCTTCGCTATTACCGTAGTCCAAGAAATGGAGAAGCAACAGGAAATTCACAAACAGCCCTAAATGATGTCAACGACTGGGCAAAGAAATGGCGAATCAAACTAAATGAAACCAAATCAATTCATATAAAGTGCACCAACAAAAATATCCAACATTTACTGGTAACCAAGAATAAAAACCAAATAACTTCCTCAAATACAGCTAAAATGTTAAAATCAAAGACCTCCACAGGAACCTGGAAATTGATACTGTGGACAGCGAAATGAAGGGATTTTCCAGGAGTTATAAAGAAATACTCCATCAACATGTGAATACGGAGGACATCCAGCTCCTCGACAACACAGGGCTAACAAGAAAACTTAAAAGCGTGAAACTATTTGAGTTAGTGTAAGTGACAGTGAAAGACAGTGTAAAAAAGAAGATGCTGGAACCTAAGAATCGCCGCTAGGTAAAATCTTTATATAAGACATTCACTGTAACTTAGGTCATAAATAACTTACTGATTAGTCTAAGACTAAATGATAAGATTGAACTAAATGTAACATGTAACAATAATTTTAAAAAACCAGGGATGTCTTGTTGGCAACTCGTTACTAAAAACCTATCGTAAAAGCTTTTTCTAGTCATCCACAAATGTAAGACTTAAACATTCTGTAGGTACAAATTTTTTTTATATTGTGAAATTAAACCGATCCGGATGAAGGACACAGGTGTAAGCCGTGATGTGTTGTAACATGAAACCTAGAAGTGTCAATTTGCAAAGGAAAGCGCTAGTACTGAAGGATTTTTCGACAGCTTCCAGAATCTTCTTATATGCTTCAATCACCTCAAACGCGTTAGAACAGCTGCACTCGCAAGTTAGCCAATACATATTAATCCCCTGTATTCAGATTTCAGAAGCTTGTTCTGCATTTTCAGTAGGTTTACATAGAATACAAATTAAATAGTTGCAACATTGCAGAGATTCTAAACTACTATTACGGGATTCAGAATCCGTTTCTGCAAACATTTCATGTTATTTACTACCAATTATATACATAACCGAATCAGTTACAGATATAAATTGCCGTTTTTCTATTCTATCCATTCACCACGGTGTCTCGTCTGAATTACAGTGACACAGAAATGTATACAGAATTAAGCTGTACAAAGAAATTACCAGCTAAAACCTCGGTTTAATTTATTTAATATGTTGAAGATAACGGTAACTGAAATACATTACATGAGATTTCAGTGGTGGTATTTATATTTTGGATTATTAAATTGCAAAATTAAATAAATGTGCAATCAATCCCTGGCAAATAGAAGGAGTAATAAATTATAAGGCAACTTAAAGTATTCTTCCTTGCCTACGAGCAATATGTTTGCCCCCAAGCCCAAGACATCGGAAGATTATAATGACCTAGTACGACTATTCCATAAAACAAATTTTTCTAAAATTTCGGTTTATTGGAATAGAATTTTCAAATTTATATTCCTGTGTAATTTACCCTAAATAATCTATTTTGCCTACGTTATGTTTTGATCATGTTGAAAGGATACTGTTTTTACTGTTAATAATCCAGATTATGATTAAAATTAAGATTAATTAGCTAATTGTAAACTAATTGATGCTGCGTTGGAGGTAATTGTTATCCTAATTTATAAATTTAAACCTTAAAACATAAAAGGTATATTCCGAGCTGTCATGGTTTCTACGATTTCCATTGTGTTGTATTAAAATGGTATTTTTAAGTGAAATTCGTGAGTGAACAGTTATGAGGCTTTGGTTTTTCATCTTGATCCTGGATTGATGTGTCCAAAGTAATGTTGATGCTCTGAAAAGTGAATAATTTAAATATTGTCATTTGAACGGTGTGAATTTACATATGTCAATGTTAATATAAGGAACTAAGATTTATAATTCATGTTAATAGTTTAGGTTCTATGATAGGAAGATTTTCATGTACAGGTATTTATGTAAATAGCAATTTAATGTATGAATTTGGTAGTTTTTACAAAATTAACCTAATTGGAGGTTAGATCTCCTTCTTTCTAATAATTATGTAATTAACTGATTTTGCTGGTGTAAATGTTAATATTTAAGTTTAGTAGGGGGCTAGTTAATTGTTTTTAGTAGTATAAGAGCTGAAATTTAAATTTTTGTTAATATTTGAATTTCAAACACGTGTTTATAAAAGTGTTTTAAATCTTAATAATTTTGGTATCAAAATGTTGCTAATTTTTCATAGATTGCTTTTATGAATTTAGTTTTTAGAAATTATTTATTTAGGCTGTAAGAGTCGTTTTTGTTTTAGTTGATAAGGAGTTTTTGGAAGGGGATTTATTTCCAAGCTTTTGATGGGTGCATTTTCAAATTTGAGGTACGAATTTCGGATTTTAAAGGAGGAGAGTGCTGCAAAAGCTATCAAACAGAGAGGACTTATTGTATTGTCGCTCCGAGTGTTAAACTTAAGTCAATTTGGTCGATTTTTTGTTATTTTGATTTAATAAATCTTACCTAGTGTTTTCTAAGTTGAAGATTATGATTAATTTATCTACGATATTCCTAAAAAGTTAATTTTTAATTAAACTTAATAGTGGTTCCTGAATTATAAAACTAAGTGAATTTCTTTCTTAACTGTTTTGAGTTACGAGTTTTGATCCATTTAAAGCATCATAACTTCGATTTCATCATGTTTTTAAAGTTATATTTCGGCATTTAACTTTTAATAAATTTTGCCGTCGTTGTATCCCGACATCATTGACTCAGCTGTTCACAGATGACTGAAGCATGTCAAGGTCAGATTCCTGCGCATATCTACTTAGAAGATATTTGAACTATTTTGCAGTAAAGTACATTTTAGAACCTTTGCGCGTGAGAAATAATTACGCAGGTATTAGATAATTTAGTCCTTAATTGTACATAAGCTATAATGTTGGGGAAGCCACGTTGTTAATATAAAATGAACCCCGAAATGTCTTACGCAATTTTATACATGTATTTATGTTACATTTGACATTTTAAGAAAATCTTCAATTTGATAATCTGTTTAATAATTTTATTTATTTTAACAAAATTATAGCATATATTTATGACGCTAATTAATGAGGGGTAATTACAATTTCTCAATAAAGAAAAAAAAATTATATTTAATTAATTTAACATAATTATGTTATGGGGTTATTCATAGCAATATATACTCAGTTTCATATGAAATGCACTACCCATTAAAAATAAAGCTATGTGTTTGCTCCCTTTAACTGCACATCACAAGGCTGTTAGGCTTGCTTGGTGTTAAGAGCGGCAGCATTGAAATCAACAATGGAACGACATTATCTTCAGTGACTAATCAAGATTTTGTTTGTCGGCAAATGACGGCCTTAGGAAGGAACCTCGATATCGAGGAGAAAGACGAAATCTAGAGCTTGTTGAAAGACTCCATACAGCTTTAACACCTGGAGTTATGGCTTGGGGTGCGATTTGTTTCGGTTGAAGATCACCTCTTGGGTTCGCCCCAGGCAGTTTAAATGCTCATCGCTATATTCATAACGTCCTGGAACCGGTGTTAGTACCATCCATGCAGACGTTGCCAAACGGTATTTTCTAACAGGATAACGCACCTCCACACACTGCAAATATTAGCAGAACATACCTCCAACAAGTACAATTACAAATATTGCCCTGCCTTGCACGATCACCGGACTTAAAGCCGATCGAACATCGACATAATTGGCTGGCGACTAAGATTATTACCAACAGCTACTAACAACTTAGACGAGCTGAGACACCAACTTGAGGTTATATGGAACGTTTTCGTTGTTGTTATTTATTTCTTGTAATTGTTAGTCTTTTTTTTATGAAAACCTGATCATTTCATGCGCAATAATGTAACATTATTTTAGCAAAGTAGCTTTATTTTTAATGGGTGGTGCATTTCATATGAAAATATGAAGGTGTAGATAGTTGGTACGTTACTATTGACTACGCAGCTGCTGGAGCAAGTAATATAGTATTCTACTTATTTACATTCGACTCATTAGCGATTTTTAAAGAAGGTTAGTCTATAATTTATCTTAATACGGGAATCCTGGGCTCAAATTCAAATATATAAGTCGCAGTTTTAAATTAGATGTTCAGCTCTTAATCACTGAATCGCATTTGTAAGTTACTTACTCGACTTTCTGAGCTATTACGTTGCACTCCGAAGCTATTAAATCCAGATTCTCAGTTATCAAATCAACATTTTCAGTTAATAAGTTGAAAGCAGGGAAAAATGTATTTTGCGGTGTGACCTTTCCGCGCCATCGTACGCATAATCAAGATTTAAGATGTAAAACGTTTAGGGATTACGTGCCAGAAAGTAAAATTTGTTTTCACCACCAAAGCATAAAGTTATTTCAATGTGAGAAAATTGTGGCAAACAGCATTGTTATTACCAGTTCTAAAGCAACACCTTTCCTCCTTTCGAAGAGTCAATCAAATAAACATACCACGGAAAGGGTAATGGATTGTTTCCTAGGACCCTATCCCTGTACAAATCGATCAAGACATCTTTTGTGCCTTTCCCCACGTCTCTTCTTTACGACACTGACATTTCACTACCGGCTGTATTTCATTCTACCACTGCCGCGCTCAATACACCTCGTTTCGGTACTAACTGAAAAATAAATATCCCAAGGCAAAGAAAAGGGTTGTCCCGTAAATTTACCATCTGGACGAGCTGTCTCTTGTGGATTTTGGTTTAGATGTTATTTCACGTGATGTCACTCGCTGGATTAGGTTGTCCTGCGTTGACCTTTTGCAGTATAATTCCCTTTTAGCCCATTTTCTCTTCCAAAACATTACAGATATATTTCTAAGTAGTAGCCATTTCATATGCGATGTTTTGAAATTATTTTTGTTACACCCTCTCCATCACATATTACGTAGTGGAAGAAGTCATTTAAGTGGCTAAAAAGTAAGCCTGCAAGTAAGTTCCCCTTAAACGATGGTTTTCTGTTTCTTGCACATTTGCTCATTAAACGCAAACGTCAACCTCGTAATATGACTCTTATCGTTCAAGCGAACCTTGTTAAAGGTTTCTGAGAAACGCGAATTCCCTGCTTTTGGTGTAGTGAAGTTTTATTGCCGGGATTCATTGCCTAATTAGGCCGCTGCCTCAATTGTTCCATCTCATGGATGTTTGCGAGTTTATATTACAGTTTGCAATTTCAAAATCTTGAATTTACCCTGCTAACTATGTTCACTAGCAGTGGAATACTTTCGTAACACTCTTATTTTACGTGTTCGTTATATTCCAGATAAGTTAATTTACAATTTAATTAAAGAGGAAAACACGTGGAAAACTCCAAAGTTTACCCAAGCTTCAGATCCAGGCATCAAAGTACTTCAGCTGCAAGGCAACTTTTGTTTTTGTTTGGACTGCTGTGAAGCTTAAACTAAATAAATTTTGCTAAAAATCAAGAGGTGCCTTAGTTTCGGGCACAGTTCTGACAGGAACAGGAAGGAATTTCGAACAGAACTACATATAACAATTTGGCAAAATAAGCCAAAATATTAAAACTAAAACAGCAACTTGGACAATATATTTTACCACTGTGTAAAATATATTATGCCAATGAAAACTGGCCAAGGTAGAGTAAATATTAATTCGAGTAATGGTACTGAACATTACAAATGCAGCGATCAATTTAAGGTAAAATAAATTTTCAAAACAATAACTTACTTACAATTGCAAGCATAACTACATTTAAATATCCTGAGACCTAAATTTTCTGCCTCATTCCAATAACATAAAATAAGGAAAGCATTTCTTGCAACCGAAAATTTCTGCTTGAAAACCCTATACAAGGTATAGATCGTAATTTAGCTTATTGTGGAAGGTGTAACTTATCGTCTTCCAATCTTATTCCTGTGTTTTACAAGTGCATTACTTTCTATTTATTTTTCGTATATACCCTGTCCCAAAATTGACGCCCGTGCGATTTTTCGATTTTCCTTCGTTATCGAGTTATCGATGAAAAACAAATATTTAGTTCTATTGAACGGTTGCTCCAATTAGTTGTGTAACATAATTCAATTAGATGACTATGGCGCTGTTAACCATTTATGAATCGTTCTGCCATGTCGATAAGTATCATTATTTTTACTTCCTTCTGCTTCTTATCATTAAAATGGAACGATACTATTGTAATCAAGAGTACGTTGATATGTTGAAAGTATTAGGTGAGTGCAATGGCAATAACATTGATACTGCTAGAACATATGCGGAAAGGAGAGTAGAAAATATGTAGAAAGTACTGGAAAATTACTGGAAACAAGTTGTCACGCCTATTTTAAATTTGGTAAAATAATCGATGAAGTGTAAAAACCCTCTCGATGCTACGCCCTTGCTCCAGTAGGAAATTAATAATTTGACAATGTTAGTATCCCGGGAAATCCAATCGAAGATGGCGTGGATTCTAAACAAATAAATAATAGGCGCCACCGACTTATACATTTATTAACATTTTCCGAGGTGTAATATGGGAAGTCGGACCCAACCTTATTTCCGTAGCTCTTCTTATGTAAACATAACTTATATAAATCGTCGATAATGAAAAGACAGGTTGCAACCAAATCTCGTTTAATTTGAGAATAACCCAACACACCAGGATAATAAATAAAGCCCCACTTTTATGTAGAAAAGAATTAATTAAATAATCTTCGGGCAACACTCAAACAAATTAAGGACAGTAATTGCGCTTATTTGTACATCAAAATCTAATGCCGGCAGTACACGCTCGCCGAGACGACCCGAGCGCGAGACATCCCGAGGCGAGACGCCCTGAGATGCGAGACCCGAGAGCACCATGTATACTCTCGCGAATTAACCTCGGATCGGCTCTCTTGTCTATTCCGTGTAGACCCGCGCGAGACATTTTCGAGCACGCCGAGTAGTGATGAAAAACGTGGTAATTTGTGCGACTGCAGCATATGCTGCCTATTGTTACTATAATTCCAAAAATTGGAGAGTAAAATCGTTTGTCCACTCCATTAAAAAAAACATAAAAAATAAACAATAAAATTAAACACCGAAAATATCTATGCCACAAGTTCCAAGAGACGAACGTGTACTGGGAACGCAGAGGTCTCTCGAGTGTACCATGTACACTCTCGCGAGACCCCCCACTTAACGCTCTCGCTTCCTTTGACTCGTGCTGGAGACCGCTCCTGGACCGAGCGCTCCGAGGGCGAGGCGAGAGGGCCTTGGGCGAGGCGAGAACACCATGTACACTCTCGCACTCGGCTGGTCTCGGGTCGCCTCGGCGAGCGTGTACTGCCGGCATTAGGTAACTAACCCAAAATCACGTTCGAGAGGCCTCGGGAAGTGAAATCACAAAACCGACCAATTCCAACTGAAAACTACAAAAACGCAATGTCGTCCAACGCTCGGAGTCCCCTATACATAAACACGTAAAATTGTTCCCCAATACAATAAATTAAAACTATAATAATAATTAAAGTATAGGTATGCTTAATTAGTTCCCCAGTTTTAAAAACCCCTGTTACAATCACGTCAACAAAAATTGTTTATATAATAAAATATGACAATCATAAATTTACAAATGTTCCGTCCTCAAAAATATTAGCGCGAAATAATAGTAATTCATTTCCCTGTTGCAAGTGTGCGGTCTACCTCTGCAAGCAGATTTCCCAATGTTATCACCAACGACAGCGCTTGGAGCAGTTGAGGGAAAAAACTAGCCCAACGTACTTGACAATGCCTGTGGTCTTAGTGGACCACGTATTTTGCCTAAATTAAAATTACAGCGCAAATTAGTTTCGAAGTCTGGAAAAAGTTTAGACTGAACAATCTTCCTATCACTAAATAACTCACCAGTGGCTGGTAAACTGGCAAAAAAAGAACTCTCAGCTTGACCAGGATAGATTGGAATTACTAATTCCTGGAGTTTTGATTTCCACAACCAAGGCACCCCTCCTGTGCCGTGATGTTTCAAATCGGAAATCTATTTTCCAAATCGCGAACGATTTATTACAATAATAGCACACGTTGCACGTATATGTCCGATCAACTTCAGTATTCAATCGTCCTCGTTCCTCGACTTCCTAGAAAATTTTTGTCTCCCCCTCAATTTTTCGAAACTCCGCTAATATGCGCATAAATCTACCTTGTCTTCCAAAATGTAAAATGCAAAATGGGTTGCTTCCAACCAGGCGCGGAATTCGTTACAAAGTAATTTAAATCCTAGAGATGAATCTAGACAAGCATCGATTAAGAAGAGAAAGTTCTTGAATTTGTTGAGGCGGAACCAAGTACGAGTACAAGCTATCGAATAGTATTGTCTCAAACTCATTTCCAAAAAGATGCTATATAGGCCTACAAAAGTTCAGCATGACGAGAAAAGAGAGCTTAAACAGGCCATTCAAGGTCTGGCGCGGCTATTCAACAGTATTGGATACGATTGCAGTATGATTTTGCCGGAGTCCAGACATGGTACGACCGTGCATGAACTCGTCTTCCTCCCCAAAATAGAAGTTGTTGGCAAATTTCGATCATCCAAAATAGTTAGGAGGCCGTACTACTGTAGTTTTGGCGGGTATACAGGCTCACTTCCAATCCCGCTCCTCCTCATACTACTTCTAACACGTTTTAGTTCTACATGATGTTCTGTAATTGTGTATCTTCGTTTTAACAAAAAAATTTTTGCGTCATTCTACTTCTTCAAATTTTTCAACCAAAGCTTCATCGTACGCAGTAGTGTTATAACATCCATAGAAGATCTAATTATGACACGGGTCGACATGATTGTGCTGCTACAGTCAGCTCGCTTAGTCTGCCATCAAAATTGGTCCAACTATGCTAATCGTGTACACAGACGGTCAATTTAATTGCGATTTTGTCGTATCCCGTACAATCGTACCGCGGCGCTGAACCGTGAGTGGCCAGTTGAGAATCAATTTTTGTAAATGGTTGTTGCATGACGTAAACAATGACCACATTCCACTGAAAAGATTTTGTGGTGTGATGAATCCACATTTACTGAGATGGGTATTATAAATATTCATATGCGTGAATGAAGGATTGGAAACCCTCACTTAATACGCAGAAGATCTTATCAAAAGCGATGGTCAATTAATATTTGGGCTGGGTTAATAACTAATAATGTAATTGTTCCATACATTCAACTTACCCGAATAAATATAGCCTTGTATATTCAACTCTTAAATGACAATTCTATTAGCAGTTAAATTAAATTGTTGGTGCCAATATGATGGTGAGCCGTCACATCATGGAATACAAGTGAGAAATTTGGCTAATAAAAATTTCACTGGAATTGGTTTGGAGGAGGTAGATCCATACTATGGCCTCTTAGATCATCGGATTTGAATCCGTTGAATTTCATTTTTTGGGATCAATTGAAAGGAAGGGTTTGCCGGGGACCTGTTGTGAATTCTACAGATGTCGTAGTTCGTATTCACGCTGCTGTAGCATCAATAAACTAAAATAAGCTCTCTCTCTCTCTCTCTCTCTCTCTCTTTATATATATACATATGTACCACATAGTGTGACACCCGCTATCCGCTATAGCTAGTGACCACATGGCACCCTGTATATATATTTAAATTATACAATATGATATTCTGGCATCAATACAAATCTGCTACAAAGTGGCACCAAAATGTATAAAAATAATGTCAATGACGGTAAAAGAGGCACCCAGTGTAGTTGCCAATGTGAGGGTGTCATTATGCGATGATTTCTTTTTTTCTTAGCGAGCGTATTATTACCGATTGTCATACATCCGTGAACGAACGTTTCCTGTTGAGAAACATATATGCAAGCGCAAGTGTTGTACCGAATGGTAGTCTGCTAAAAGATTTACAATACTTTCCTGTGGAAACAGTGGCCATGTGTTGACTTTATGCCCAGCTAACTATGAGAATTTATGAATGGCACATTTTAAATATACTGGCCGTTCCTCTGAAAGAACTTCATGAACGTCATGATCAATTATCATAATACAAGACCGGATTCAAGTTCAAGTTGGCTTTCTTTCGATATATAACATAACATCTCATTTGAACGTTCAACAAAGTTAATTTTGGCAAATATTTTAGACTAAATACCTTGATATTAGTTTTTTGTAGCTTCTTCTCAGCATGCTTTATCTCTTGCGGAACGTAGCGACATCCTCTCATATGCCTGTGTTGTGCGTTTACAGTGCCACAGACATACAGGACCTACAGCATAACGTAGGCTCCGAACCACGGAAAGTGTAAACACTTCTAGTGCAGGGAAGATTTGCCAGACAGAATACCTAGCTGATTTGCATTTTCCTTGCGAGGAGAACGGCCGTTAAAAATCCGATGTTCCGATACTGGGAATTGAACCCAGTGTAGAAGTCTAACGCTCTAATCTTTAACTCACGACCGCCTTCTCGTAGCTTAACTGAACCCATAAACTTAAATAAAAAAACTCGTAATATTTATGTTTAAAAAATCGAAATTTCGAAAAGTGCACATAATATAACAATAAAAAGGATTAACTGCAAGAATATTGCATGTAAATGTGAATAACTTTAAATTGTATGATGCACATTTCTCATAAGAATTGATTCCGTATTGAGACCGATTTCGCGCGGTACATACCGCAGTAGCAGTCAGCGCATTACGTCGCTAGAAACGGAGAGGAATAATAAGTAGGAAACGTCTAATTTTGATATTTTGGTAATTTCGCCATCTACTAGGTGGCTGTGAAATCCCCTTGTGAAGCAGTAATTGCTACTATGCACAGTCAAAAAAGAAACTATTAGAAGGAAGTTTCTAGTTTCATAATTCGAATATCCACTAACACTAACAGTTGTTATGTTCTTCAATTTTATAGAGCATTCAATTGTGAGAATCGTAAAATCTTTTTTCCCGGTTCCATAACCAACACGATATAAACTACTTACTGATTCGGTGCTGGTTGTCGTGCATACACAAAGCTGCGAAGGATTAGCACGTATCTAGACCTGTTCTGAATGAAACGAATTTAAATAACCAAAACTGAAGGGATTTCGAGATTTTTATTAATAGACACGGATTCACTTCCAAATACAATAACTTCGAAAAAGTACAAAAATTATTTATTTATTACCACATTGAGAATTACATTCGAGCAATTATTAAACTGTTTTAATGAAATGATAGTAGTAATTAGATATTTAATTCATGATACAATGTACTATTTTGTGGTTTTTACTTGTAATAGATGCACAGTTAAACATTTAGTATTGCCTAAAATGAGGTACATTTTGTGCACGAGTGTTTTGGTTTGTCACCAACGTAAAATCAATGTCAATGTCAATTATCTAATGTCAACACTTCTAACTGATTGACTACTAATACTTCATTTATACAGGCTGTTAGTGAATTGCAGGAACAGACTTCTAGGGCTTAAAGTATACACGAAAACAAACATAATTTGTTAATAAATGTATGGTCAAAAGTGTTTCCTTCCTTCAGGGATAGAGCTTCTCAAAGATTCTTTAAGAAGCGCCTAAATGTAGGCAAATCAATTTACTACTTACTATTTCTTTTCATTACGACGGAAATTAATACAGGATAAATAAAGCCCTCTTTTCGTCGTTATGGAAACAAATAGTAGGTAGTAAATTGAGTTGCCTACATTGTCACGCCTTTTCTATTTACTAATTACAAAATAAAATTGTTTAACTTACAAAAACCACCTCATTACTCCGCCACTGCTCAGGTAGACAAAATTACACAAATAATCGATACTAGGTTCCCGGAAACCCAATCGAAGAAGGAGTGGGTTTAAAACAATTAATTTATAGGCGCCACCAACTTGTAATTGCCTAGCATCGTCGAGAAAAAAAAATGAGAAGTTGGACTCCAAGATAAATAATCACCTACCTTTACAATAATGAGCTCTATTCTTTATGAACTTAAATTTAGATAATTCGTAGTCCAATAAAACAACCAAGTTGCAACCCAATCTCAGTTTAATTAACCAAATAATAAATTCATTCACATTTTTTTTTGTTTCTGTGAAACACCATAAATTAACCAAAATACACATATATATATTTATACGTATACGTCCCAATCTTACGTTACTCTTCCGTAACACAACGGAAATTTACTGAATAATTCAAACAAGTTAGGATCAGTATTGCGCTCAACAATTATATTCTCGCAAATAATTAGCGCATCTCCGCGATCCCGAAGGCCTTCGATTCACGCAAATGGGCGAAAACAACGATCTAAATCATTAAAAACGTGAATCCTATCACGCAATATCAACCCCTATTGGAATACCCTGTATATCTATTGTACGTAAAATTGGACACGGTATTTTTACAATTATATCCCTTAGATACACTTCAACCCCTAATTAAATCCCTTTACAGATAATCCCAATTAATTCATACAGTTAAATAAATGTCACGAAGTCATGAATAATAATACAAGGTTACATAGGTTTTAAAACGTTCACTTCCCTTGATTCGCAGTAATCAGCTCGTCCATGCATCGGTGACGATCCAGGTGTCCGCTTGTTTCGGGAAAAACCTCCCAAGGTTATTCGATCAGGACAGCTTGTAAATTCCGCACTACGTAGTAATGTAGAGTTTTTCTATAGCGTCTTAATTTCTGGAAGTCCCGATGTACGACTTTTTGCCTAATTAAATTTTATTTGAGATTAGGAAAACGTTCTGGAGATTACGATAAGACAATGATTTCTCGCTATAACAAACTCACCAGTTGATGGACTCTGGCTTATCCCAAAATAAATCTTCTTTACCGGAGTAAATTCTATAATGGAAAATATAATTTCCTGGAGACTTTTTCCTTACAACAATAGGAACAGCTCCTATGTGAAGTGAAGTACAAAGCGAAAAACTAATTTCCAATCGACCAACTATTTCAATAAAACTTCACAATTCACGCAGAACGTCCGGCAAAGTTGACTATATTTTACCCACTGACCTAATTACGGGAAACTGCCTTTTCGAACCTCCAATTCCCTCCCCGCAGAATTTTGAACTCAAACTCGTACTGCGTCGCTTCATTTGTCTGAACGAACTTCGAAATTTAGGCGCGAGAACATTACAAATTCCCCCCCCACCAGATATTTCGAAGATCCACACTACAGTCCAAGCGTAACGGAAAGATAGTAACCAGGAAGTGACGTTGTTAACCTAAATTTAAGCAACTCACGTTGCGTACAATACAAAAACTAAAGTGTGCAAGGGTGAAGGACATTTTGTTGCTTCCTTCATCTATCCCAAGACACATCCGACGCCCAACCCTCATAATGAATATTAAACCCAACCCAAACAAAAATATAAACCCCCAACAAAAAAATATCTAGTCGTCATCAGAAGAAGGTTCATGGTGTGCCTTGAGATCCTTTGCGTGCCAATTGCCCTTAAAACGACCGTCCGCATCTACTAATTCAAAAGTCCATGGTGAGAGTTTCTTCTTGACCTTAAAGGGTCCCACATACTTCGGAGCTAACTTGGCCGAATAATACTTATAAGCACTCGATAACAATTTATTCCGATGCCAAACCATTTGTCCAGGAAAATAACTAACATCCCTACGGCGTAAGTTATAACCCTTTTTACTTTTCTCGTACGCTTTTAATAATCTGGTATGTATATCCTTGTAAAGCTTCCGAAACTCTCTAGATCGAATTTGAATTTTATCCATATCACGCACTATCTCAACATCTTCGTCTTCTTCTGACCCATCGTTGTATCCTTGAACATTTTCCCCATCGAGTATTATTTCTCGACCAAAATTTATAAAATACGGCGACAATCCTGTCGATTCATGTTTCGCAGTACGCAAAGCGCAAGCAACCTTTGACAAGTATTTATCCCATTCTCGTTGATTATCAGAAAGATAAGATGAGATTGCAGTTTTCAAAACTCTATTGGCTCTCTCTGTGGGATTGGCCTGTGGATGGTATAACGCAGTAAATCTAATTTGAACCCCATAAGTATCAGTCAGATTCCTGAATTCCTTGCTGCGGAATTGTACTCCATTATCTACTACAATATATTTTGGTACCCCAAACAATAAAAACACATCCTCCTCCAAATGTCTAATAATGGCAGGAGTAGTTGCAGAATGCAAGGGAAAAACTAACGGAAATTTACTGAAATAATCGGCGACTACCAAAATATATGAATAACCACGTTTTGAGCGAGGCAAGGGACCAACTAAATCGGCTGAAACTAATTCCCAAGGTCTAGTAATCTGTGGTCTACCAACCATAAGTCCCGCTGGTTTCTTTTGTTCTACTTTGTGGCTGATACAAACGGCACATGAACGAATATATTTAGCCACACTATAACGTAATTTTGGCCAATAATAACGCTGAGCAATACGAGCAACAGTTTTTGCGACTCCCAAATGAGCTGCTGTTGGGACATCATGATGTTGGCGAATAATTTCTTTTCGTTGACTGGTGGGTACAACTAATCTCCACGATCTACTATTATCATCTAACCCAGGATAAACATTTTCCACCCTTTTATACAATTTATCTCCTTCAACCCTCCAATCAGCATAACGTTTTGGATTACCAACAACTAATTTACACATTTTCCAATACCACTTATCTTGGAAATGTCAATATCAACAACATCCAACACCGGTACTGATCTCGACAGGGCATCAGGGACTACATTATCTTTACCCTTTCGATGAACTACTTCAAAACTATATTGTTGCAATCTAACTGCCCACCGCGTCAATCTACCACTAGGATTCTTTAAATTGTTTAGCCACACCAACGAATAATGATCTGTAATTACCTTAAAATGTGACCCTTCAACATACGGTCTAAATTTTTCTACAGCCCACAATACCGCTAAACATTCTAATTCGGTCGTAGTGTAGTGTCGCTCAGCTTTATTGATAGATTTACTAATATAACTGATAACTTTATCTCCTTCCGGATATTCCTGGCTCAAAACAGCACCTAACCCATAACTCGAAGCA
This sequence comes from Limonius californicus, assembly GCA_014611495.1. Classification (NCBI taxonomy): domain Eukaryota; kingdom Metazoa; phylum Arthropoda; class Insecta; order Coleoptera; family Elateridae; genus Limonius; species Limonius californicus. The sequence continues at coordinate 48,993 of JABXWE010102352.1, forward strand.
TCTGTTTGTATTACAAAAGGCTTGTTAAAATCCGGGCACGTCAAAACTGGCGCAGAAACTAAAAATTCCTTGATTGTTTTCAAGGCGAGTTCACATTCATCCGACCACACAAATTTCACCTTCTTCCTTAAGAGGTTCGCTAACGGAGCAGTGATCGCTGAGAAATTCGGTACAAATCTACGGTACCAAGACGCCATCCCC
>JABXWE010102353.1:0-44733 GCA_014611495.1 Limonius californicus
AGGTTCATGATGTGCCTTGAGATCCTTTGCGTGCCAATTGCCCTTAAAACGACCGTCCGCATCTACTAATTCAAAGGTCCATGGTGAGAGTTTCTTCTTGACCTTGAAGGGTCCCACATACTTCGGAGCTAACTTGGCCGAATAATACTTATAAGCACTCGATAACCATTTATTGCGATGCCAAACCATTTGTCCAGGAAAATAACTAACATCCCTACGGCGTAAGTTGTAACCCTTTTTACTTTTGTCGTACGCTTTTAATAATCTGGTATGTATATCCTTGTAAAGCTTCCGAAACTCTCTAGATCGAATTTGAATTTTATCCATATCACGCACTATCTCAACATCTTCGTCTTCTTCTGACCCATCGTTGTATCCTTGAACATTTTCCCCATCGAGTATTATTTCTCGACCAAAATTTATAATATACGGCGACAATCCTGTCGATTCATGTTTCGCAGTACGCAAAGCGCAAGCAACCTTTGACAAGTATTTATCCCATTCTCGTTGATTATCAGAAAGATAAGATGAGATTGCAGTTTTCAAAACTCTATTGACTCTCTCTGTGGGATTGGCCTGTGGATGGTATAACGCAGTAAATCTAATTTGAACCCCATAAGTATCAGTCAGATTCCTGAATTCCTTGCTGCGGAATTGTACTCCATTATCTACTACAATATATTTTGGTACCCCAAACAATAAAAACACATCCTCCTCCAAATGTCTAATAATGGCAGGAGTAGTTGCAGAATGCAAGGGAAAAACTAACGGAAATTTACTGAAATAATCGGCGACTACCAAAATATATGAATAACCACGTTTTGAGCGAGGCAAGGGACCAACTAAATCTGCTGAAACTAATTCCCAAGGTCTAGTAATTTGTGGTCTACCAACCATAAGTCCCGCTGGTTTCTTTTGTTCTACTTTGTGGCTGATACAAACAGCACATGAACGAATATATTTAGCCACACTATAACGTAATTTTGGCCAATAATAACGCTGAGCAATACGAGCAACAGTTTTTGCGACTCCCAAATGAGCTGCTGTTGGGACATCATGATTTTGGCGAATAATTTCTTTTCGTTGACTGGTGGGTACAACTAATCTCCACGATCTACTATTATCATCTAACCCAGGATAAAAATTTTCCACCCTTTTATACAATTTATCTCCTTCAACCCTCCAATCAGCATAACGTTTTGGATTACCAACAACTAATTTACACATTTTCCAATACCACTTATCTTTCTTGGAAATGTCAATATCAACAACATCCAACACCGGTACTGATCTCGACAGAGCATCAGGGACTACATTATCTTTACCCTTTCGATGAACTACTTCAAAACTATATTGTTGCAATCTAACTGCCCAACGCGTCAATCTACCACTAGGATTCTTTAAATTGTTAAGCCACACCAACGAATAATGATCTGTAATTACCTTAAAATGTGACCCTTCAACATACGGTCTAAACTTTTCTACAGCCCACAATACCGCTAAACATTCTAATTCGGTCGTAGTGTAGTGTCGCTCAGCTTTATTGATAGATTTACTAATATAACTGATAATTTTATCTCCTTCAGGATATTCCTGGCTCAAAACAGCACCTAACCCATAACTCGAAGCATCTGTTTGTATTACAAAAGGTTTGTTAAAATCCGGGCACGTCAAAACTGGCGCAGAAACTAAAAATTCCTTGATTGTTTTCAAGGCGAGTTCACATTCATCCGACCACACAAATTTCACCCTCTTCCTTAAGAGGTTCGCTAACGGAGCAGTGATCGCTGAGAAATTCGGTACAAATCTACGGTACCAAGACGCCATCCCCAAAATTCTACGTACCTCCGAAATATTCGACGGAGTAGGAATATTCAAAATAGCTTTTACTTTGTCCGAATCTACATGCAATCCATTTTTACCCACGATATAACCTAAGTATCTAAGTTCAGGTTGAACAAATTTACATTTTTCCCGACTAAGGGAAAGACCAGCTGCTTTAATTCGATCCAAAACAGTCTCCAAAATGTTTATGTGTTTCTCAAACGTGTCAGTAACAATAATAACGTCATCCAAATATGCAAAAACATAAGGGTGTAGCTCGGGACCCAAAACGTTATCAATAAATCTCTGCCATGTGGCAGGAGCACTATGAAGGCCAAATGGAAGACGATTAAAGTGATACAGACCTCTATTAGGCACTACAAAAGCTGTATATTTCTTCGAGTCTTCAGCCATCGGAATTTGCCAATATGCAGATTTAATGTCCAAGGACGACATAAATTTTGCATCTCGAAGTTTATCTAAAATATCTGACACATAAGGTAAAGGGTACGCATCTCGTTCAGTCACAGCATTTAATTTTCGGTAGTCAACACAAAAACGATAACTATTATCAGGTTTTTTAATTAATACTATGGGTGAAGCCCAAGGAGAATTGGAAGGTTCTACTATTCCTTCAGTAACATTTTATCCAATTCGACATCAATTTGTTTTTGTATGACCGGAGATACAGGATAATATCATTGCTTAATTGGTTCAGCAGTTGTTTTTATTCTATGTTCCACTGCAGTAGTACAGCCTATACCTTCACTCATGTTTAAAAATTTATGATCGAGTAATTTAGTCAGGACTAACGATTGTTCTCCATTTAAATCAGAATACCCTACAATAGCATCCACAAAGACTTCCGAAGAATTATCAAAATGCCATTCCTTTTGTCTAAGGTTCGGAACAATTTCCATCCTCTTCCAAAAATCTATCCCCAAAATTAAAGTGTGTGGCAATGACGGAATAACCAAAGTTTCAAAAATTTTTACCTTCCCCCTTAAACTTATGGGAAGCAAAACCACCCCCTTTACAACACAAAGTTCCCCATTGGCCACCGTACATGCTTGAGTTGGCGATTTCCCCAGAGGTAACCCTAAATTTTTCAAAAGTTCCCAACCCTTTCGACCTAGAATGGTTCGATTTGCCCCCGAATCTAATAATCCCAACAAAGTTTTCCCAAAAACTCCTACTTCAAGGTAAGGACGTTGCCTCTGATTATTCAAAATCCTGACTAATAATTATCAAACTAACTTAAACAAAGCCCCTTATTTAACTTTAACGGTTCCCTTACTCAACACCAACCCGAAACAAAGCAAATGTTATGCAAACCCCTGACTAAGCAATTGAATAACCCCAAAATTTGCACTTCACTCGCACTCGCAACAATGAACACTACGTAAACCTATCGAAACAACAATAGGAGCACGCAAGACACGTCCGCTCGGCTCGGCTTTCCGGACTAGACTAGTGGGTAGGGACAGTGGGAATCTCGTTAATCCATTCATGCGCGTCACTAATTAGATGACGAGGCATTTGGCTAAGACAAGTACATTTAAAAGATGACCAATATACATTACGGCAATAACGGGGCCGTCCCGACATATTAAAAATTGTAGTGAAATACAAGTATATATGGGACAAAACAAAACAATGACCACATATAACTGTATATAACAAACAAAACAAAACACAACAGAGATGTATGTGGTGTAGTTGCGATGACTCGATTGCCTGCACCTTCCCCTCAGACTTTGAAAATTTTGAAGGAGAGGAAGAATGAATGTAACGATGGCGAAGCAATCGGGTCGAGAAATTTACGGGCGTAGGTAACCCCAAAAACCGCGTACACGACCTATATTTGAATAGTGCAGAGCCGGCTACACCCGATCCCTAGCTCGCCAGACCATCCGCATGAAATCGCCATGGATCATGGCTCCGCCCCGGATAACATCCCGCACAAGGGTTTCCGCTAACGAGCGGGGAAGATGGGCTCGTTCCCATAGTCCCGAATTCGCGTCACACCATGTGCCCCGGGCGCCTATGATAACCGGCAGGGTTGAGAGGATCCTATCCGGCCACTTCCTCTTCACACCCTCAATGAACGAAGCCCCGCTGTAAATGGCTTCCTTGTTGCGGTATGCGGCTAGTAGAGGTCGGGGACCTTCCCACACCATTTGGAAGTCCGCAATTAGGACTTGCTCCTCCTTCTCCACAATTAAATCGGGCTTCCTTCTTGACCCATCGGTGCACCAGATGTTAGGCTCGCGGTGCACCCTCCAGCCCTTGTTCTCCAAAGCCTTCGCAAGTAGGTTGACTCCATGGTCGTGTCGCCGAATCCGTTGCCAGTGTGTCAGAGGACAAGCCTGAAGAACATGACACACTGTTTCGTTCCTGGCACACCCGGCTCTGCACTTTGCTGCTGCACCCCGGTTATATGGAGTGCCCACCGTTGGGAGAATATTACCCCGCAGCTGAACCGCTTTAATTTGATCGCGGTTGTTCCAGAAGCTAGGTGGGTTAGACACCCAGTGGCAACTGATGGTCGATGTCTTTCCCTGGTGCAACCCATTACCGCTGGTGGAAGAATCCAGCGAACCCTGCCAGAACGATCGGATTTGCCCGTTCGTGGGGCCATGGTTGGTGAATGACCCTAAGCGCTGGAGCTGGCGGACGCACCACAAAGACTGCAGTGCTCTGGACGCCACGGTGTTACGCGCCAGAAAGATGTTTTCAGCCCGTTTGATTGTAATGGCCGGAATGGAGTCTACAAGACAGGAAATACCTAAACCCCCATCGCGGACATTGGCATAGAGGAGCCCGTTCGGAGTCGAATTGGGGAGACGAAGGAATTGCTTCACGCTTCTTCGAATGACCTTGTCAAAATTGGATAAGGTCTTTTTGTAGATCCCCAGGGTTTGGAGGGAGTACATAACCCTGGGTATTGCGAACTCCTTGAGGAGTACCATCTTCTGGAGAGGCTTTAGTGCCGCTTTCGCTATCCGCCCCACTGCCGTTCTAAAGTTCACGAAGTCGCTGTTACACACACCGAGATATCCATACCTGAAGCCAAGGTATTTAAATTGCTCAGTAGGCCCGATCGGGTTAATTGGCCGACCCTCAACATAAAAGCGTGGGCTCGTACCAATACAAAGCCTCTTTTTCTTCGGAACTACTAAAGCCGACAGTGAGGTGCACTTCTCCGCATTGATTTTGAGCCCTCTACCCTCTAGGAAATCATTACAAATCCGAAGGAGCATGTTTGCTTCGCCATTGGATTTGCCAAAGAGAACCAAGTCGTCGGCATACGCAAGCGCCGGAACGTAATCACCATATTCGTTTATGGGGAGCCCAGCATCAAGTTGACGTAGATGCTGCAACAGCTCATCCATCACGATGTTAAAGATTACAGGGGACAAAGGGTCCCCCTGTTTAACCCCTTTATTTAATGGAATTTGCCCAGTCACAGAGTTGCCACATGATATCTTAGTGTGGCAGGACGAGTAGGAGTTAATAATGTATTTCACAGTCCTAGGGTGGACCTTACACCGGTTGAGTGCTCTTAAAAACGACGAGTGCTCCACACAGTCGAAGGCTTTAGCTAAATCCAGAGTAAGGATAGTGTGCGGTTGCACCTTACTCCTAGCGATCTTTAGAACCGACTGTAAAATCACGGCATTTGCCATGCAGCCGTCGATTTTCTGAAACCCAGACTGCAATTCGCAGAGCGGAATTTTGCCCATGCGAGCAGCGATAATGCGGTTGAGTAGCCTGACCCAAATGGATGCAATCGTGATGGGGCGCCAATTATTGACGTCCTTTGGATCCCCTCCCTTAGGGATCAATATGGTCCTACACTCCTTTAAAGGTTGTGGAGTGAGCCGGGCCATCGGGACTCGTTTAATAAAAGAGATATTGAGCCCATCAGGACCAGCCGCCGTGGACCTCGTTGACTTTATGGCCCAGGATAATTCCTGGAGCAAGGGTGTCAATTCCCTGTTCTTCAACAAGCGAGTCGCACAGGTACAGGGCCTCGTCTCGTCTTGGTTCGCCACTGAACCTTCCGCGGAACACTTCCTCGACGTCATCGATGTCAGGTACATCAGGATCGCCGTCTTCCGGAGCGTTGTCCATAATTTTCCTAGAAAGCAATTTCTTATTTTTATAGAAAAGCTGCTGGTTCAGCTTAAAGTCGTATGCTCTCCCAGCAGCGGAACCCCTATACTTCTTCCCCGCTCTGTTGTTATTCCGCCCAGGACGAGGTCCTTGCGGGATGGGACGGGCACGGATTTCAGACAATTCTAGGAGGAATCCGTCTATTCTATCCTCTACTAACGGGTTATCGGATAAAATAAGATCAATAAGTTGACGTTCTTCGTCAGTATATTCCTCGTTATCACGTAGGTCGACGAAGAACTGCCTAAATTCATTACTCCTCCTGCCACATGCCCGATTATTAAAAACAGTCGTCGGGCATCTGATGGCCCTTCTGGGGTTCCTCCATCTAGGACGGGGAATTGGTATGGGGGTGGGAGCCTGAGATTCAGGACTAGATCGCTCCGAAGGAGGCGAAGGGGGTGTATTGTAACGGTGCCCCCTTAAGCTTATTGGGCCACTCGTTATATTGCTTAGATTGCTCGGGTAAGCTCTTGAGATGTCCAGGGATCAGTAATAACAGCTTGTAAATACTAATAGGTTTATTAATAAATGTGTAAAATAACAATAGTATGTTTGTACACAAATAAAATTCTGGTTACGGCACTGTGCTCCACTCTGGTAGCTCCAACGAACTCGGGTACGTTGTCGCTACTATCCCAGCAACGGACGTTGATTGGTTGCCGTCCGTGGTCGTAGGTGGCAAGATGGCTGCCACAGCTGCTCTAATTAAAGTGACAGAAAAATACACGGTTATAATTAATTGTAAATTCGCGGAGGTGCAAATTCTCTGGTAAATAATTCAGGTCGGTGATTGTGAATAAGATTCTCACAGTGTAGGTCGACTTTACGGAAAAAATATCATGAATTTTATAAATAAAATTCCCAGTGATCGCTTCGAGTCAAGTTTCTCTTGCTTCCTTCGGCCTTGGCAGTTTAACATAAACAATCGGTAGGTATTACTATAAATTTTACGTTAACTAATGATTTCAAACAGGAATTAATTTACGCTAGCTTTCCTGGAATTGCAAAATTCAAACTACGCGTTGGTTACAGTGTATTTGGTTCGAATTTTGTTCAACCTGGCTTTGCTTTCTAATAAATCTGAATCGGACGGGACTCTGAATTTTACAGTGGGAAATTATCGGGCACAGTGTTTAGCAAATCTTATTTCGCCGGCCAAAAGTTTCTCTGGTCGTTACGTAAATAAAATACGGTATAAGTTTCTCACAATCTTGCACAAAATTCCTCTGTGTCTAAAGACTGTATCGTTCTGGGTTTCCGAAACTACTCCGGTTCGTCCAAGTATACAGGGTACTCAAATTAAAATTTGACGGATCGTGACAGTTTCGCCACGCTCACGGCAAACTTTATACAGGGGGTTCAACTGGTAAAAGAAAAGATTACAACGTTTCTACGGCACCAATTATACACTGATTCGAAACGCTATAATAATTTACTGGCAGAGCTTTTTATCGCCGTGGAAAAGTTCAAACACTCCCCCGGTCAGCGATATAAAGGTCTACAACACGGAAATCGGTCAGTCGGGGATAAACAATATTAAAATAGTCAAGCAGGTTGAACTAGAAATAATTACCAACTTCACTGCAAAACAAATGTAATGCGAATCCAAAAGATTCTTTTCCGGTCGGTCAGCTCGATTGAACTTCGCGGCGACTGCTGCGGTCGAGGATCAGATTTCCCCGGCGTCGGACTTTCACTCTGGAAATATAAAAATTGTTTAACGGTTAATACAACACCGGCAAACACTGGAAAAATTAATCCACTCGCAGGTAGGGTACGGATTTAATTAAACTGGACGGTATTCACTTGGTTAATTTTTACAGGATCGGAATATTTAACTGGGATCTTTTAAGAACAATTCTTAAAGGAAAAGCACGACTGGTATTTCTGACTTTTGAATAAATTCAAGAGCCAGGAAATAAGAGTCAAAAAGTGATTTTAAATTCATCGCGCTTGGGTTTTATACTGGTTAGTTCGGGGTGGTCGGCTCGGTCCGTCTTCCCACTTCCACGGGAAAGAAACGTTTTGCTTCTGGCGAATTCTCGGATGACGATGGTGACAGATGTTTGTTGTTCAGCCTTCTTATCTTCTGAACGCCAAAATGTGGAGTTTTTGAGATTGCTAATTACTCAGCAATTTAATTCACCCTCCGCATTTTTCACCCCGTTACAAAGTTTATATCATTAATGTACATAATAAACAACAATGGACCCAAAATTGATCCTTGGGGGACCCCTAAACCTACTTCCTTTGCTTGAGAATCTTCTCCTTCATATCTAGTGATTTGCTGTCGTCCACATAAGTAATCTTTAAACCATCGTAATGTCGTTCCCTCAATACCGTATTTTTCCATTTTTGCCAGGAGTAAGTCTCTGTCAATTGTTTCAAAAGCCCTTTTAAAATCAAGAAAAACTGCTACCACTTTCTTCTCATGTTCTATATCCTCCTTCCAATTTGCTAGGATCAAATTTAATGACGTTTCACAGGAGTGATTTTTACGGAAGCCTGATTGTACATCAATTAGTATTTTATTTTCTTCTAAATAGTTTTCAAGTTGTTCCTTGGCTATGTGCTCTATGATTTTTTCAAACGCGGGCAACATATTAATCGGTCTGAATTCTGCAGCTTTCTTTGTCCCATTTACTTTTGGTATTGGACTTACAGTTGCCGTTGTCCAAATTTTAGGAAAAATTCCAGTTTCAAACGATTCGTTTATAATTTGTAGTAGCACTTTTCCAATAACTGGTAATGCATCAGAAATTAGTTTGGAATTAATACCATCCGTGCTCGATTTATTATTCATTTTTGCAACAACTTTCTGTAATTTTTCCAAGGTAATTGGTTTGAACGTAAATATGCTGACGTTATTGTTGGTAATACCGTCTATATTTACTCTGAAATTAGCTAATTCAATGCTTTCGTGAATTTCTTTGACGCTGTCAACGAAATAGTTGTTAAATTTTTCGGCAATTTCTTTACAGTCCGTTAATTTAATGTCTTCGAATTCTATAAATTCCGCTTTGGTTGCAGGTTCATTTTTAATGAGTTGTTTCAGTTTTTTCCACATGTTCTTTGATGAGCCCTTGGCGGAATCAATTTGTTTTTGATAATACTCGTTTTTACCCATTTTTAATGAACGATTATACTGATTTTTAATATTTTTATATAAGTTCCAGTCTTCGGCAGTATTGCTGATTTTAGCTGTTTTATATACATAATCCCGCTGCTGTTGCAACATTTTTAGCGTATGATTAAACCAGGGGTTCTTCCGACCTAGATTAAACGTTTTCTTGGTAACAAGTTTATTATAACACCCTTGCATAATTTCGATTAAGGTTGCTGACTTTTTATTTATGTGTAATGTTTGGATCGCATTCCATTCGTGTTGACCTAGTTGATTTCTGAAGTTCTCGCCTGAATAAGCAGTTTTATCAATAACAATAATTTCTTCATATGGCGTGTCCTCACATATTTTCTCATTCCAAAATATCTTCAGACCCTCGTGATCGCTGATTATGCACTCTAGCGTTTCCACTGACACATTTACTGCATTTGTGATGACTAGGTCAATGATAGTACGCGCATTTTGACTTACTCGCGTGTATGTATCAACTAACTGTTTCATTCCATTGTATAAGACCAGATTATTTAATCGTTTACTGTAGGTAGTTTCTTTTGATACGTCGATATTGAAATCGCCTATAATGGTATGTACATCTTGCGCATTAATATATTCTTCACACCAGGATTCGAAGAATTCCAGAAAATCCGAGTTGCTCGCACTAGGGCTATGGTAGATGACCGTGTAGACACCTTTTGGGAAACCTTTGGTAATCCTGACGCTTAAAATCCACGCATTTGTATTTAATACCACGTGCCCGATGCTCAAAAATTTAAGACTATTTTTTATGTATATTATAACCCCACCCGTATGTCTGTTGTGAGAATCACACCTGACAACTGAATACCCAGGCACTGCAATTTCACATTCATTAATTTCTTCTGTGATACACGTTTCACTTAGCATAACCATGGACGGCTCGTAAACCTCAATAAGCGTCTGTATTTGTTCAAAATGGGCCAACAAACTTTGAATATTTAAGTAGAGTAACTCTTTTTGTGTGCAGGATTTGTTTATTCTAAAAAATTCACTTTGCTTCTCTCAATTTCCAGCTTTCGTTTATACACAGGGCATTCTTTATCTCAAGCTTCGTGTTGTATGTTAATCTTCAATTTTAACTTGTTTACCGCTTCCTTACAGTTCACGCATTTGATGTCCTCCTTTTCTGCTTTGCAATCATTTATGCTATGTGAGCCAGCACATTTGGGGCAGGTCAGTTCTTTTCTGCATTCGCTGGCTTTGTGATTAAAGCCGTTGCATTTATAACATCTGGTAACTGTGATAGCATCAAATACCTTACATCTGTCCCATTCGATGTTCACTTTTCCCTCCTGTAGTATTTTGGTGTAACTTTCGGCATCTACTTCGGCGTATGCAAAATAACTGGAAGTTTTGCTATTTTTTATAGGCGCTACATGTACAACATTGATGTTTGCTTTTACCGCTTCCAAAAAATGATTTTGAGCCATAATTTTCCTTTCAATTTCCTCTGCTGTCATTCTATTGGATATTCCCACAATTGTTACCCGCGGCTTACGCTTCTTTGGCACACTGATGTTATATCTGTTTCCGAGTTTAGTTTCAGCTTCCTCCTTCAGTTTGGCAACGGCTGCTTGGTTTTTACATTCTATAATAATTCCACCTCGGCTAGCATGTTTTACTCCCGAAATTTCAACTGTTGTCGGATCAATGCTGCTTTTAATTGCTTCTTTGGTAACAAAGCTTTTTTGCCCTTCATTTTTTGGTTTTACCACCAAAACCGGTTCATTCTTTTTCACTTTTAATTTATCTGCATACAAAACCTTGTTGAGATTTTCGTTTTCTGCAAGCTTTTTGAAGCTGCCCTCCATTTCCTCGCATTTCTCAAAAACTGTAGTAGCCAACTTAGACATTTCTGCTTTTTGTTCCTTCAGCTCCTCGACACATGTGCACAGATCTTCTTTCCACCTCACCATCACATCCCTCATCTCCGCAACGGTTTGCCTCGTAGAGAGTTTCTTCATGGTACAGCATTGGTCGCAGCACCAAAGGATGTTATCTACTTCTGTAATGATCCTGTACATGTCATCACCTATCTTTGCGCACTTCGGATGAAAAACCTGGTTACACCAGCCATTGCAACGCAGAGATTTTTCATTCCTCCTGAATTCGCCGTTACATAATAACAGTTGCAGTGACACTGGCACTGAGACGCTCATAGTGGCGTGGTGTAATAATCACCAGCCTAATGACACAAAAACGTTATTGTTTACTGTAGGAATTCTTTGCACGTCCGTTCGCTGTCGCGGCTCGCGCCTGACTATGTACAACATATAACATTTTCATTTTTGCACAAAATTGTATTGAGAAATAGAAGAGTTTTGTTCAATTTTTTAAATGCAAACGGTGTTAAATATTTGTAAAAGGTTACTTCTGTCTTGCTTGTGCCAATCATATAAGGTACTTTAAAGTTCATCTTAGACAATTCATTCTGGTACTCTGACCTTTTAATTCTCATAAATAAAACACAGTCGATCCCACAAAATCATATAATTTTAAAGGTGTAGATTCAGTAGTAGTTAACGTTTTCGTGACCACTATGGGCACATCTTCAGACTATAAAATCAATACCAAAATGTAACAAACCAAACGCAACCAAACAGGTAAACTTACCCCGTAAAAAACTTTTTTAAAAGATGTAAAACTCGTGGGGAAAAAATTTTTCAAAATAACATCTTAAACGTAAGACAAATCTTGTAATATGTGAAAAATAAATAAACTTAGGTATTATCAACGTCGAAAATAAATCATCTTCACAAAATAATTAATTAAACTGAAGAAAGTGAGGCACTCTCAAAAACACATAACTCAACAAATTACGGCCACGCCGAAAAATAAAACTGCCATAAAACGGACTACATCATGAATGGAATGGATTTAAATTTAAATGATGTAGTCCGTTATACGGCAGTTTTATTTTTCGGCGTGGCCGTAATTTGTTGAGTTATGTGTTTTTGAGAGTGCCTCACTTTCTTCAGTTTAATTAATTATTTTGTGAAGATGATTTATTTTCGACGTTGATAATACCTAAGTTTATTTATTTTTCACATACTACAAGATTTGTCTTACGTTTAAGATGTTATTTTGAAAAATTTTTTCCCCACGTTTTACATTTTTTAAAAAAGTTTTTTACGGGGTAAGTTTACCTGTTTGGTTGCGTTTGGTTTGTTACATTTTGGTATTGATTTTATAGTCTGAAGATGTGCCCATAGTGGTCACGAAAACGTTAACTACTACTGAATCTACACCTTTAAAATTATATGATTTTGTGGGATCGACTGTGTTTTATTTATGAGAATTTTACCATATCCCATTCGGAGACCAATGGATTTCAACGAATCTGACCTTTTAATATTGATTTAGATAAACATTTTTTGAATGAATTCATCAAAAGTACTGTAAGTTGAGATAACTGATTTCAATTTTGCGTTTAAACTTTCAAGTCTGTTATTAGTGGAGTTCAAAAAGTTCCAGTTTTTGAATACAGCCCCTTTACCCATTCATTTCTGAGTTCATGCCAATTATCCATGTAATATTTTAGAACTGGCTCTGGAATTATTGTTTTCATTTCTTCAAATATGGCATTATAATTTTCCACAGATTTTGCATAAGCCAATTTATTTATGTATTGTAATGATGCTTTTACCTCTGAAGGTGTAATGTTCATCTTAGACATGAAATAAACAAATTAGGAAACTGCATTGAAATAACATGTCGTTCAGTTTTACATTTGTCCGTCATCACGACAGATACATTTTTCCATTTGGGGTTTCTATCTTTAAATCTAATAGAAGGCCAAAAGGAAACAATTTAATGGCTACCTATAGGTTTATCAAGAAGAGACCAATACAAAAAAAATAGTTTTAAAAAAATGAAGGTTTAAATAACTTTCAAGATGATATTTGATGTTAAATACATACACCTATATTTTTTAGAAATTACAAATTTTTATATAAGTATTTAAAATATGTCATCTATTGTATAATTATTATACCTACACCCAAAACAATCACATCAACAAAATGGAAATATTTTACCAATTTCGTAATTTTTTTTAAATCCCCAATTTAAAAATTGAAAAATACAGAACGATATGTAACCTTGTCATCTTGTTGTGTCAATATTATGCTCCTTAATATTACAAAACAAAAAATTACAAAGCAAAAATGAGAAAATAATGCAATGAAAACAAGATTTTCACATTTTATTCATGAAGTGGGTAGGTATGTTACGTAAAATCTGGTTAAGTGTGGAATTTGCGGGAATTTTATTCTTCGGAAATATCCCGCAACTTGTGGGCGTGACAATAAAAATCACTCCTCTGCGGGATTTTAGTTTTTTTAGGAAGATCCCACTTGCGGGACTGTAGCCACAACCTTTATTTAATCTTGCAGAATATTTTGACAGACCTCGGACTTTGATATAAATAGCAACGCGTCCTTAAGGAAAGTATAATAAATGTGGGTTATATTTGAGTATTTACCTTAAACCGTTACATTTTTGTATCTTTGAATTGTTAACTCGTCTATCTATCGCCCTAGGATTATAAAGGATAACATAACGAAGAACAATTATTGTTTACTATAGAAATACCTGTCCATTTCAAAATGGATGGCTTATTTGATATGGATAAAGAAGTCAAACATGATGTTACCAGTGTGACTCCATTATCAAATTCTTCGGATTCCACATATATTACCTGGCATCAAACTACAATCAAGGAGGACTTATCTCACAGCGAGTTGGAAACAAATGGTAAATTTGCATTATGTACTTGAAATTAATTCTAACCTCAATAGTACAACCAAGTAAATGAGTTTCGGTATTTTTGGAATACATGTTAAAGTAATTTGTGGCAATGATAAAACATTTGTTACAGTAACGCGGGAAGAGATTCAAACATCAGAAATGTTCGATCTAAAGCATGTCGATAAGTACAATAATGATTGCTCCATCAAGCTGGAATCACGGCATGAAGAATTAGACATAAAAACTGAAATCTCTTTGAACAGTGAAGATCATCTTATAATAGAGCCTCCATTCAAACACACCATGCATCAAAGTGTTAAAACTCATACTGGGAAAAAATCATACAAATGCAATGCATGTGTACATAAGTTTGTAGGGAAGAAGCAACATTTTCAGAGGCATACTAAAACACATACAGGCAAAGAACCTTTCGCTTGTACTGTATATGATTATAGAGGTATAATGTGGTGTACTACAAAACAGCATATGAGAACTCGTACACGAAAGAAAAAACAATTCAAGTGCATTGTATCATACATTGCTCTGGAATTGTTCCGCTTCTGTATGAGTTCTCATATGTTGTTGCAAGGTAATCTTCCGTATACTTCCATATAATCACACTGATTGCACGTGAAAGGTTTCTCTCCTGTATGAGTAGTCGTGTGAGTGTGCAAGGTTTGCTTGTGTCCACTTTGATAATAACTCATATTAGAGTTATATGATTTCTCTCCGGTATGAGTCGTAATATGTTGTTGCAGGTTCGATGCACTTCCATAATTGCACTTATCACACTTGCACAGTTTCTCTCCTGTATTATTTCTCAATTGACTTTGCAAGCTTTGATACAAGCATTTTGAAGCTTTTGACAGTATAATTATTGTCATGTTGTTCTTAGGAATATTTTTTTATGCAGTATTGTAAGATTTTTCATGTGCCTGTAACAATATTATAAAATAATATTAAAAGTTACTTGTAAATGTTGTATTTGTTATAAAGTAACGCTGTGTCTGTGCAGTGCTACAAGACTGCAATTTAGTTTATACCGTGCTTTCGTAAAGAAAAAGGATAAATTCGATAAAACATTTTCGAAGGGTTTTCACAGAAAATCCTCGGACACGTCAACCAACACCAAAAGAGAAGTATTTTAATTGTTCAATGCAAGTCATCCTGAGCAGCAACACGTTAGCCAAAGTATGGTAAGCAGAGTTGAGCCTAAATACCCTGAATTTGGGCATGTTCGTGATCTTCCTAAATCTGGTCGAGCAACACCACCAGAAGACGATCAGCTTAATGTTTTGTTGGCAGTGCACGTAAATCATCACTCAACACTTAACCAATTGGCTTCTAACTTCAATATGGCAGTGTCTACAGCTGCCATACTCAACCTTTTTTTTCCTCGGGCCACATACATACGTTTGCTAAGTTACGCGGGCCGCAACATTATATCCTACACCAGGGACGGCGAACCTATGGCACGAAATAAAATTTTGATGGCACGCACACAAAATAATTTTTTTATTAATCATAACGAAAATTTATTTTATAAATTATAAAAGTGAATTAGAATTCAATAATCCACACTTTAAAAATAATTTATGATTTAAATTTATGGTACTGAATGTCCACCGATGTAACAGGCTCAGCTCGTTTAGCAATTTTTGTACGTTATTTTGTTCAACATAACATTAAAGAAGAATTAATAAGTTTGTCAACACTAACAACAACAAGAAAAGAAGTAGACATTTGTAATGCAGTTATAGATGCATTGGGCAAAAAAGAAATATGTACTTCCAAAATTGTATCAGTTACAACTGATGGTGCTCGCAGCTTTACAGGACAGGAAAATGGGTTTTTAAATTTATTTACAAAACGTATTGGACATTCAATTCTTGGTTTCCATTGCTTTATTCATCAGCAAGCGTTATGTGCCACGACAGGTTTGAAAATATTGGATGATATGAGTTATGTGACAAAATTAACGAAGTAAACTTGTCATACAATAGCTTACTTTTATACAATAATGTAATATTATTGAGCAATACAATCAATTAATGGATGTAGAATGGCTTGCAAAACTATTCTTTTTTACTGATTTATGTTCTCACTTAAATGAATTAAATATGAAGCTACAAGGTGTTAATAAAACGGTCATTGTAATGTTTAACTTAGTCAAAGCGTTCGAAGTCAAATTACAAGTTTTTAATAGCGACGTTCTTTCAAATTCATATAAACATTTTTCGAATACAAAAATATTATTTTCTGACATTGAAAGTCATGAAATACCAAATCACGAGAAACTAACAGAAGAATTTTGAGTGATAATTCTATCCCTGATTCAGGAATTTTCTGCAAGATTTACGCAGATTAGACAATTTGAAGAAACTTTAAAATTTATTTTATATCCCGATAACATACCGTTTGATAAATTAAATTTAAAACTCTGACTGGTTACATTTCCATGAAATAGAAATGCAATTAGTTGATTTCCAGTCAAGCTCCATATGGAACCAAACATTTGTTGATTTAAGAAAAGATTTGGAAGTAATTGAAAATAATCGATTATTGGGTATAATAAATAAAAGTGCCGAAGATGAAATTCTAACCACATTGAATGCAATTCCTGAAACTTTTGATTGCTTAAAAAGATTAGCAAAAGCAATTTGTCCTACACTATACCTCATAGTAGAATAATATAAAAAATACAATTCAAAACCTGAATGTATCCAACCGTTTATATAAAAATTAGTGTGATTTTTGATATTGAGACAAATTGTTTACTATTTTAGACAAATCGGGTTTATAATTGCTACATGCTGATGCTACCCTCAACACTTCATCAAGGTGAGAATCAGTAAGTCGATTTCTATATACGTTTTTCGCATATTTGATTTTGGAATAGGATGATTCACAAAGATACGTTGATTCGAACAGTGTGAGCAGTAGGTGGGCACATTTTTGTACAGTCTTGTATTTTTCAGAGACTAATTTCCAAAATTCGGTGTACTCCTTTCCCTCTCTCTTTTCTTTGAAAATAACTTCCAGATTCGTATCGTTCGCAAACTCGACGGCCAGATTTTTTAGAAGCATCTTCCTGATAATGTATGTGTTTTGGGCCGCACATAAAAGCTGAAAAATGCGAAGTAGCATCCTTATAAGGTATGCCTTATCCATGAGCTGTCTGAAGATGACTTTGATCGACGAAATCAATTCTGCGAGCAAATGCAACAGCAATGCAATAATGATAATAATTTCGTAAAAAACGTCATTTTTTCTGACGAGGCTACCTTTGTTTTGAACGGCCAAGTCAATAGGCAAAACTGCCGTTATTGGGCTGCCGTGAATCCCCGATGGACGATGGAGTATCGCACTCAATATCCCCAGAAAGTGAATGTGTGGTGCGGCATAGTCGACGGAAGAATTCTGGGTCCCTATTTCTTTGACGTGACCTAACCGGTGCAAGATATTTGGATTTTCTTCAATACGACTTTATTCCTGCACTAATAGCTTTGTATCCAGATCTACAGGAACCTGATCTTCCGAGAAATGACTTTTACTTTCAACAACACGCTATATCCCCCCACTATGCAGTATCTGTCCGCGCTTATTTAGATGAGGCGTTCCCGAATCGTTGGATAGGAAGAAGCGGGGCCAATTGAGTGGCCAGCCAGGTCGCCAGATTTGACACCCCTAGATTACTTTTTGTAGGGATACTTAAAAAGTAAAGTGTACGTTAATAGGCCGTTTTTTTGTTACCGCCCTGTATGTATTAATCCTATTTTAAAAACTGCGCAAGTAATAATAAAATTTAACGGGTTCGAGCGTTAAATATGTTGATGTCAAAACCGTTTTTTTTTTCAAGCGCCTCCTTGAAAATTATTGTTGGTCTACTCTAATAACTTTATCATACATTTTTGAAACTTTGGGATTGATTATTTCGGAAACTTTCCTCTTCAAGGTTATACGTTTTTGACGATGTCGTACCGTCACCGGGGGTGAGATTGGTCCTATAGGATGATATTGTTTCATTCTGGGTAATTTTAAATATGATTTATTTCCCGCGTTGTTAGTGATGACATTTGGAATCTGTATGTTCTCAGGTGTTCTATAACGTATGTTGGCCACACTTGTATAGGTTTTTGAGTTTCATTAGATGGCAGCACTAGTTTAATAATAAAATTGTTAACGGTTATCACATAAAAATTTGGTCCTCTAAATTTATATCGGAGACAGTCAAGAACCATCTCAAATAAACTGGTAGTACACAATTTGAGTCACATGGCATGCTTTTAAAGATTCAATACTTATTTTTACGAAAAATGCACTAGTTCGCCAACATCTAGCAAATAAGTGAAAAAAGGCATTTTCGAGGTTAAAATGGGGTGACTGGTCCTGGAACACTGTCACCCCATTTTTGTTTAAATTTCTAAAATAAAGTGATTTGAGACCGGCACCTATTTTTATTCATAGTTTTACGCTTTGTTTCAGTTCACAATGCGTAGAAAACACCAACGAGTAGCTGGGTCTCGTTTGTAGACTATACTCCTGAAACGTTACAACAATGCCTTGACGATATCATAAATAAGCGCCTCACTCAACGTAAAGCTTCAGATAAGTATGGTATTCCTAGGAACACTTTAATCAACAAATTAAAAGGTAACCGCAGTGATATTATTGGTGGGCCCACTGTGTTTACTCCGCAAGAGGAGCAGGGTTTCGAGAACCATGTGTTAAAACTTGCAGAGTTCGGTTTTCCTGTTACTGAACTGGATTTAAGGTTTTGCGTTAAAAATTACTAAAGACTGGCAGAAATGTTTCTAAGTTTAAAAATAATATGCCAGGAGCAGATTGGGCAAAATCATTCATAGCACGCCATCCTAAATTGACAACGCATTGTTATGTGATTTTCAAATTTGCCGCTACACTTGAATTAATTTCTTAATTTGTTTGCCGCTTCGTTAGAATCAATATCGTTATTTTAATTGTAGTCGTATTTTGGGTTACCATTTTCGCTATTTTGTTTAGTCTTGAAAATTGAGTTATGGGAGGCCAGTTCCGTTGATCCCTTGAAGGTTTCTCTTTGTTTTTCTGCCGATCAGATTCTCGGAAGTGTTGATCTCGGCAATTGCACGTGTTATAAATTCCTTCCAGAACTTTTGCGTAAGATTTCGAAATGTGGTGCAATATCTTTTGGGAGGATTGGGGTCCCGTTGCCTTTTTGAGTTAGTCCATTTTCGATCTTTGGGGGCTCCGGTCGCCCGTACGGGGGCTGTAATTACGCTAAGTGCTGCAGGGGCGGCTCTTGGGTTTTTTTTTGTAGGGGGTATCTGTTATATGTGTTCCGTTTCGCTGTTGTACCAAGGGGTATTTAACAGGCCTTCGGCTACTGCCGGATTAAATAGGAATAACTTGATTCAACCCCAGTAAAAGGCAATTCTTTGGTGAATTGACCAATCGCCTTTCGGCGCATCAACTTCGAAGCCCAACTCCCGTGGTTCTGCAGCCGTTAGGCGGGTTATTTTCAAAACCCAGCTCGCGTCGCTCTGCGGCTTATTTTTGTTGTACCATCAAGGAGTCCCGTCTCCCGTTTCAACTCTGCCCAGAAGGACGTTGTTTTCATTTCTGTTTTGTCCTGCATCTGGAAATCGCCAAAATTGTGCCCGCCTGCATCCAAAATTCAAGGTAAAAACTAAAGTTTTGTGAAGCGAAATCCTACGTGCAACTTGCAAAATTCAATATCATTGAATATTTTTTTGGTATCTGGAAACAGGAAATGACCTTCAGTCGCCATGTGTTGTTAAGTTGTTTTATAATAAAACTACCAGATTATATTCTTTTATTTTTGTGAGCTTCAGCGTCATTGGTGTTACGTAGTTGTATGCAGAACGTAAATCCCGTTGCACCAGTGGCGGGGAGTTTTTCTGAACGTTCAAGTATTAAAATTCTGTAATCCAAACTTTTTGTGTTATAACTTGTCATTTCATTGTATTGTCATATGTCAACCATTTCATTATATGTGTTTTAAAGTTTACTGTCTCTTATTGTGTCTTTTGTACTTGCTGGTGCAAGAATTTTGCAAGCTTTAAATATATAGGTGGAGGCACAATAAAGGTAGGTTCCATTCCCGTAAGCTGTTGGCTTCTCTGCCTTCCACGAGGACCTACACAATCAGCTGGATTTGGAAGGTGCCGCCCACTTATTTTGACTCGCCCTGTACACAACTAAAGATTTTCTCCCATAAGCGATTTTCACGAACTCCCCCTACTCCTCTGAGCTAAGCTGTAGGCCATTCCATCCGTTTGTTTACGAATCGTTGAAAAAGCTCGATTGGCCTGTAACAAATTGGCGTCGCAATGTGGGTCTTTTTTGCGACCGTAACAGCATTTTTCTTCAAATATTAAAAGAGTGAGGGCTGCTGTCAGCAAGGACATAATAGAAGACTTGAATGTATCGTTCCGAGATTCTGTTAATGCATTATGTAGCTGGTGAGTCTATTAAGAGAGGTTTTGTCTTGTCTGTTTTTAGTTCTTTGCCACCTCTTACGTGCCCTACGTTTCTCAGCGACAAGGGCCCGTATGTTAGCAACTTCTGGATGGTTGTTGGTTGTTCTGGGCGTAGCTTTCCATGCAGCGTTTTGTATCGTAGTTAAGTATTGGGTTGCTTCGTTAAGGTCTTGGGCGTCCTTAATTCGGATAGCAAGACTTCTTTTTCCATTATACTTCTGAACTGGTCCCAATTGGGGTGTTTAGTGCAAAATTTTAAGGGCGGTTCCTTGCTGATAACTGTTGTACTTAGGGTAGTTATAACCGGAGTGTGATCAAAAGACAAATCGTAGTTAGATTCTAATTGGATGTATTTGCTATACCGCGAACAACAGCAAAGTCTAGCAGATCCGGTAGTTTATTTGTGTCAGTAGGCCAATAAGTAGGCTCACCGGTTGAAAGTTGGCTACAGTTGAGGTTTTGTATTGCTCGCAGAAGGTTACGCCCTTTTGGATTAGTTAGTCTTGACCCCCACGCTGTGTTTTTGGCGTTCCAATCCCCGCCAATGATAAATTTCGTATCAAGAGATCGCAGAAATTCTTCGTATTCATTAGTGGAGATAGAGTGCCTGGACGGGCTGTAGACCGCTGCTATGATTTAGTGGATATGGAAAGGCTTGAACTTTTATACTGGCACTTTGTATTTTATCATCATGGTAAGATTCCCATTCGTAATGATCAATTGCGTTTTTGACAACCACAGCCGTACCACCGTGAGCCGTATCGTCTGGATGGTTAGAAAGATATACTGTATAGCGTGGGATTTTGATTACTGTTCTGGATGTGGCGTGAGTTTCTGATATAAGTAAAACTTCAATACTTTGTAGCTGCAAAAATACGATTATTTCTGGGATATGATTAGAGATGCCATTGGCGTTCCAGAGAGCAGTACGTAAAGTAGTCGCCATTTTTAAGCTATTTTGTTTATTACTGTGGAGAGCATGTTTAGAATCATGCTGTTTTGACTGATAAGCTGAGAGAACATAGATTTGAATTCCGTTAGGAAATTTGAGAGTACCTCGTTAATGTTAAGCTGTTGTTCATGGACTGGTAGACTGTTGTTACTTCTTGTGCATGCTTGTAAATAGTTTACTTGATTTTGTGGGAGTCCTTGTGTTTCGTTATTCACATTATTAGTTTTATTACTGGGGAGGGAAGGGAATTCGCTTATGTTTGGGGGTGGTTGTTGGAAGCGAGGTTTATTTGCTATTCCTCTGAATGATGCGTTTCTGGCTCTTTGTATGTCTTGGTAGACTGTACAGCCCTTATAGTTCGCGGGGTGACTTCCTCCATATAGGGCCCACCTGGCAGGTGAATTTGGTGTTTTTGTACATATCGCAGTTTTATGTCCTCCGCCGCATTTAACGCAGGAAAAAGGCTTGTAGCAGTAGGTTTTAGTGTGGCCATATTCCTGGCATCTCATGCATTGCGGTATTACATTTTTTTTCTGGGAGCTTCAATCGATACAATTATGTTGCCTATATGTTTTATACCGAATATCTTCTTATTGGTTTCATTAGGTTCTAGGTCTACTATAAAAAGCGGAAGTGGCTGTTTAGTTACTCTGTGCCGTATGTTTATAATGTTACGCACTTCGTGACGTTGGTCAGCTAACTCTTTTTTGATTAGGTACGTCTCTTGGAACGGAGTAATGAAGGTTTCGTATGGCCATTCTATATGCTCTTTCTTCTTTGAGTTGGTAGGTGTGGTGTATTATGTTTTCGTCTTTTAGATGTTTCGCTAGTTTTCTGTACGAGTCTGAGGTTAGGGGGTTGATTTTAATTGTGTTATTGGACATCGCTTTTGTATGGTATTGTTTTCTCGAGTACTTTAGTGATACTTTCGATCATCTTATTGTAATTATTTACTTCATGAATGTAGATTGGTGGAGGTTTCGGGATTTTTGATTGTTGACTGCCGTGGGCCTGATCAGAATTTTCGTTATCACTTTTTGCTTATGAGAAAATTTCATATCAGTTGGATGTACTTATTTGGTTACATCGGGATGAGTTGCTATTTGATTGAAGTAAACTTCTTTTCCGTGTTTTAACTGATTGCCATTCGTGTTTTGAGTTTACTGAGGATTCTTGATTATTCTCGTCTCTCTCCATATCGTCTGAGACTGTATCAAATTCTTCGTATATATATATGAGAATTGCGGGTTAGGTTGGGTTAGTTGTTGGATATGCTGGTATCCTTGAGCACTCGGAATATTAAACGTGAAATCGTAATTCTCCGCCGTTTCGGTAAGGAAACATACTTAATGTAAGCAATATTTACATTTGGTAAATAAATCTATTTGTACGTACGATTGGTTTTATCGCACAGGTGGTGACCTCCGACTTCGCAAATCGCGTTTGACACTGCACTTTCAAAGATAGCAGAGCGCGGTGAACGTATATGCTTACTCTTCGAAAGTCAAATGGCAACTCCCGTAGTTAAATGTGATTTCTGATTTTAGTTCCCTAGTTGCAGGTTTACTATATACCTTTTTTACAACTAGGACTTCCTACTTAAGTACTTTAACTGTAAGTGGTGATAAAAGTAATCCAAATTCTTTATGCCGCCGTGCCGACCGTACTTTAGGCCTAAATCAAGCCTCCTTGGAAATCGCAAAGCTCTCAAACTTGTTACAAAGCAATATTACAAGACGACATACGCCCGACAGGTGTGCTTAAACAGCATTGCAAATGTAAACCTACATAAAATATAGCCATTTTTAGGTAGAACGGCATAAACGACAGCTTCAGTAGCTCGGTCATCGGCAGTAGCCTTTCTTAAATTGTAGTATTTATCTATTTATTAAAGATACAGAAATCTTTAACGTTTATTTGACTTTACAAAAACAGATGGATTATTTCAGGTGTATTATATGGAACTGTTAATTAATTTTATTTTTAAAACTACGCAACACAACAATTAAGCACTTTTTCAGATTTTCGAAATTAATTTGAAAAGCTTAACTAGAACTACAATATTCGATATACCTACCTCTTGATTTAAAATTTCATCAAAATCGGTACACTACTTTGGCATGTAGAAGAGTCACCCACATACAGACACATACACACAAAACGTTTATTTCCGTTAAAATCTAGATGCCAAAAATTTTCGTAAATCAATACTCCACTACTATACAGAAGGTATGTGGGAAAGTAAAAACAGGAGGATAGCCCACGGGTTCCATAAGTTGATTTTCCTGAGCTCGCTCCTAATTGAATGCATTATAAAAGATTATCGGGACGCTACTAGGTTATGTTTATTGTTATTACTGTAAAGCGAATATATTTTCGATTCTAGAATCGGATTTCGATTCTCGATTCTAGAATCGAGAATCGGTTTTAACGACGCTGCAGAATTCTTACAGTTAAAGAACCGATTCCGATTCTAGACTCGGAATCGTTTGACAGCGCTAGTGGGAGTCAAATTTGCTACTAAAAAAAAAACAATAAAACTATTTTTTTGAAAAATTGAAGAAATATTGGAAAATGGCACATACTCTATAAACTTCTTAATATGTAAACAAAATAAAAAGTAGAAGACACCAGTCAAGTTGATTTAGATGACGTAGTACATAAACTACCTCGACCAAAAAATATCAAGGGTACACCACGAATCCAGTCTTCTTTTAAATTTACCTACTGTTAATTTGAGAAATTATTTACATTAATTGCGTTGCAAAAATAAAATTTCTTATAAAAATATAATAAGTATGTTTTATCAGTTAATTTCATTTTAGTACTAGAATACCAATTTGCCCCTAGTGTGTACCTTTGTACCCCTACACCGGGACACATTGATACAGTTACCACGTTTTTTTAAATGAGTCTTCGTCTGGAAATACCACTAAAGTATTCTGTTATATTTTAATAAAGCGTACTGTGTGAAGTCAACTGTTTCAACTGAGTTCAAACCGCTTTAGAATCTATAGAAGTACACTATTCTTTGATTCATCTTGTACATAAATCGAATGTGGTTCAAATATTACATTTACATTCCAAATTACTTAACCTAACAAAATTGTGATAAACCTCGGATTTGTTGTAGATAGCAAACTGTTATAAAAAAGGATTCGGCTAAGATTAATACCATTTGTTTTACTATTACGCATTTCTACAACAAGGGTGACTGATATTCGCATATTTACTTTGTACCATTACAAATTTATATTTTTGAATTGTTTACTCACATATCTATCGCCCTAAGATTATAAAGGAACAGACAACAAAGAACGACAGCTCTTTGCTACACAAAAACGTATCCATATCAACATGGATGGATCAAATATTAATGGAGATGTCATACCTGATGTTACCAGTGCGGATTCGTTATCAAATGTTTCATACGATGTCTGGCATCGAAGCAAAATCAAGGAAGAATTATCTCAAAATGAGTTAGAAGCGTATGGTAAATTTGTATTATACACCTAAAATCGATTCTAAGTTGAATAGTATAAGCAAGTAAATGGGGGTTTTTTTTTTGAAAAAACAATTTGATTCGGTATTTTTAGAATGCAAGCCAATGTAATTTGTAGCAATTATAATAATATGAAAACTTCCCATAAAATTGGCCAACTATTAATAGTTTGATGATGTGTGGTAAAACTTAATTATTTCTTAATTGTTATTTATTTAATACGAGAACACTTGGGAGTCTATTTAGTTACTTATGTGATATTTAGTAAACCACATATAAACATGTATACATATGTTACAGTAAAACACGAAGATATTCAATCGTGCGAATTGCCTTCAGAAGTGTCTGATTTAAAGCATGATGCTAAATACAATAATGATTGGTCCATTAAACTGGAACCGTTAGTTGAAGAAATAAATATAAAATTTGAAATCTGCAGTAATAATGAAGATCAGGTAATTATAGAGTCTCCATTGAAGTACATCAAAGTGTTAAAACTAATACTGGGGAAAAGTTATATAAATGTAGTGTATGTGACTATGAAAGTGCATATAAGAATAACCTACGAATGCATATGAGAACTCATACAGGAGAGAAACCTTTCAAGTGCGTTACATGTGACTATGAAAGTGCAAGGAAGATCAACTAGCAACGACATGTAAGAACTCATACAAGAGAGAAACCTTTCAAGTGCAATAATTGTGTGTCTTTGAATGTGCACGTAAGATTAGTTTGGAAAGACATATAAAAATTCATACAGGAGAGAAACCTTTCAAGTGCAATAAGTGTGGCTATGGCAGTGCACAGAAAATTAACTTACAACGACATATAAGAATTCAAACTGGAAAGAAACCTTTCAAGTGCAACATATGTGACTTTGAAAGTTCAGACAAGAATAACTTGCAGCGACATATAAGAACTCATACAGGAAAGAAAGTAACCATTTGAATGCAAAATTCCATATTGTTCTTTTGCATATGTTGTTTCTTGCAGAAGTATTTATAAGATTTTTCATGTGTCTGTAATAATATTTAAAAACCAATCTCAAAATTCCTGAAAATGTATTTGATATAAAATAAATATCCCTGTGTCTATGTAGTGACATAATACTCTAAATGAACGAACGTTGGAGCAGTCAATGATGATTTGATGATCCACCAATTAATTGCTTCTGTAGGGTAGGAAACTCTCGTTCATTTTCTGTTTTTTTTTCCAATGCCTCATGCATAGGGTGACCATACGTCCCAATTTTTTGGGTTTGTCCCGAGTTTTGATACGATGCCGCGAAGTTGTATTTTTGAGACTATTGTGTATCCTGATTTTCAAACAGTCATAATTTTTAATCAACGCATAATGGGTTTAATAGAAGGGTCCAGGACAAAACGCCGACTCGATATTTCGCCTAAAACGCTGACGCGATATTTCGCCCAAAACGCTGACGCGATATTTCGCCCAAAACGCCGACTCCCATTCCGCCGACTATGTCCCAAAACGCCGAATGGTGTTGATGACCAAAACGCTAAACGACGTCACATCATTCGTGAACATGGCGTCGGAGCCGAATACGAATCTAAATTTGTATTTGACCCAAAACGCTGACTGCAAATCGATTCGGCGTTTTGGCCATTCGGCAAAATGAACACGAACAGCCTTGTCCAACACGCCGACCAAATCTTTACTGTTTGTAATTTTGGAAACCGTTGCAACAATGCATTATGAGCTGGGATAATTTTTGGATTTTTAGTATTAAAATTAAATGGATAGCTGCCTGCATGTATGACGAACGGATTTTGTCATTAATTAACATTAGCGACGTTGGTACATTCTTTGCTTAATTTTGGAATTACAATATATGATCAACTAACTAATTAAATGCATGCATCCGCTTAGGTTGCCAAATTAAAAAAGTTTCAATTGCTAATAATTTAACAACTCTTTGTGTGGGACCAAATTGGTACTAGAGTTTTTTTGCTTGGTTTTGAAAGTAGAAGCGCGTGATGTAAATATTATCCGCAATTTTTAATACACCGTGTATGTAACATATACACGGGGTTTTAAAAATGTACCTACCGTTCAAAACAAAAATTATCCGATAAATAAGATAATTAAAGAAAATAGAAGCCAAATTTTGAAAAATTTATAAACCAAAGTCGACTGTAAAGATTTTGTTTAAATTTATGTCGTCGTTAGTGGCCCAGTGACCAAAACTCCGACTTGGGTTCTGGTCGGCGTTTTGATCAAGGCTCATAGGTGCGTTCATGGACATTTTGCCGAATGGCCAAATGCCAATTCGATGTGCAGTCGGCGTTTTGGGTCAAATACAAATTTAGATTCTTATTCGACTCCGACGTCATGTACACGAACGATGTGACGTCATTTAGTGCTGTTCGGCGTTTTGGGCGAAATATCGAGTCAGCGTTTTGGGCAGTCCCCAAATAGAATAAAATGATATTAAAAAAAATTATTTACAATGTTTTTTGCCACTTCTTACCTTTTTCTGTCTCTATGTAATATGTCAAAAATTTCGGGTTAATCCGAACACAAAAATCAGACGTCGGACACGATCATGTTCGATTGCTACTACTCACGAGTGCGCGTAGTGCGAGAATTTGGAACGGTATACGAAAACCCACACTGAAGAGAAACCCTTTATATGCAATATGTGTATGGCAACGCAAGTTAGAAGTACATATGAAAATTTGGAGTGAAAAAGCCATTTAATTGTAGTGTATGTGGTTATGCGAGTGTACACAAGTTTAGCTTAAAAATGCATCTGCAAAGCCACACTGGAGAAAAAAGTCATTCAGGTATAGTGAAAGCGGTTTCAGAAATGCAACTTACACCTTGGTCAAGTGCAATGTTTGTAGTTATGTCACTATACGGATGAATAATTTAGAAGTACGTAGGAAAACCAACACTTGAGAAAAGCCGTTTACTTGCAATGTTTGTAGTATGCTAGCGTAGCCAAACATAACTCGAAAAGCCGTATGAAAATCCATTCTAGGGAAAATGGTCTCAAACAAATTCAGTCACTTACAGTTTTTAAATATTCGTATTAATATTAGAGTGGGTATAAATTATTTTACACAAATTTCCCAATTGTCATTATAATTAAGTATACAGTACAGAA
This sequence comes from Limonius californicus, assembly GCA_014611495.1. NCBI lineage: Eukaryota > Metazoa > Arthropoda > Insecta > Coleoptera > Elateridae > Limonius > Limonius californicus. The sequence continues at coordinate 28,000 of JABXWE010102353.1, forward strand.
ATCAATATTAAAAGTAAGAACAATTCACTCTCGATAGATACAACAGTTGGTGGTAAAAATGTTCCAGTCATAGCAATCACAAATATGTTAAATACTAATTCGCTTCTAGTAAACAAAAGATCCACTTGGCTATTATTTAAAAATGTCCTTTCCATTTCTGATTTAGATTTTAAACAATATAGCAATCGATGCCACATATCGCTTAGCAAGTGTAGAACTATCCGTATACAGTGATTTGAAAAACTTATGCATTATGAGAAAATGGGGAAAGCTTGTATTAAAATGGTATTTTTAAATGATTTTTAACCTATCGGTGTACATACTCGCATAGATATTCAAACACAAACAACACAGAAATATGGTAACACCAACAGATAAAATTTTTTCTTGATAAGGAAAGTTACTTCAAATAGAACATATTATTATATATATTTAAAGCTGTCCCAGGCCATTTAAGCCCATAGCTGTATAACTTTCCTCCACTCTTTACGGTCTTTAGCTTTGTCTCTGCAGTTTCTTACTCACTTTTCTCTCAGGTTACCTTCTACTGCCTCCAACCACCTGTTTCTTGGTCAGTTATCGACGGGTTTTCCTGAACCCGCCCTGATATTCTCCGACTGCCTACTCGGCAAATTCCTGAAGTTTTGTTGTCACAACTGTGGCCAGTATTTTGTAGACTGCATCCAATAGCGCGATACCTCTATAGTTTTAACATAGGGTCTTTTCACCTTCTTTGTATAGTGGGATTAAAACCGCTTCTTTCCACCGTTCGAGCATCTTTGCCTGTCTCCATATTTCTTTAATTAGATCATATACTTGGTTGTTCATCACTTCACCCCCGTACTTTATGAATTCGCTTGCAATTCCGTTTCCTCCTGGGCTCTTTACATTTCTCATTTTTCTTTTTACCACTTGTATTTCTTCTCTTGTTGGTTCTTGTATTCTTTCTGTGCCATTTATCTCTACTTCTTTGACTGTGTCTTCCTCTCTTTCTTCGGTTTCGTCGTTTAGGTTTTCCTCGAAGTGCTCTTTCCATCTTTGTATTATCTCTGTCTTTATCTTTGCAGAATAATTGTCTTTGTTGGAATCCTTTACGTGAGTTTTTAATGCCTTGATAAAAGTTTTTATCTCTTTATTTTTGTACTTATCTTCTATCTCTTGTAACTTGTATGTTTGGAACGCTCTTTCCTCTATTCTGTATATATTTTTTGTTTGTCGCTTTTGCTGTCGGTACTTTTCTTCGTCCCCTGCTGATCCGGATTGAAGCATCGTTTCTCTTGCTGTTTGCCTTTTATCTCGAGCTATTCTACGTTTATCGTTGAAGCATCTTTCTATTTTCTTCCTCTTTTTCTTTCCTACTGCCTCCTCCGCTACTGTTTCTATTATTTTCTCTAGGGTTTTCTACTTTTTTCTAACCTTTCGTTCTTTCATTCTCTTTTCGAATTCTTCTCCAATTCTATGTTGATATCTAGCTCTTATCTCGTGTTCTAGTAATTTTTCTATGTTGTAATTTTTTCTTGTGCTTGTTTGTCTCTTCGTTGTCGCTAAATTTTCGTATCTAATTGTTGCTCGCACCAGGAAATGATCGGCTCCCTTGTACGATGTTATATTTTTCATCTGACTTTCAAATTTATTTTGAGTGAGTAGATGGTCTATTTGGTTCACTGTTCTACCATCTGCAGCCTTCCAAGTTCCTTTATATATTTCTTTATGTTGGAAATACTTGCTCACAATACGACCATTCTTCCCATCAGCAAAACCTATCAATTTCATTTAACTCCTCGTGTTTACTGAACCTACCGATTGTTGGGTAGTAGGTGGTATGCACCTTCCTTGCCTATCTTTGCCTTGCAATCTCCTGCTATTATTATAATTTCTTGGCGCGGTAACTTGTCATAATAGTTCTCGAGGTCCTCATAGAAATAATCTTTTTTGTCCTCTTCCTTTTGTTCGGTGGGGGCGTGGATGTTGATAAAATTGACCTTCCTAAATTTTTTCTTTATCTGTAGGCTGCACACTCTGTCTGTAATAGGTGTGAATTTTAACACCGCTTCTTTTAATTTTTTATTTACTAGAAAACCTGTTCCGAATCTCCTTGTTTAACTGCCGCTGTTGAAAAATATATACTCTTCCAACTCTATTTATTTGTTATTATTCTTGTTATTTAAGTTAAAACCTGCCTGATTAATATTAAAATAACTAATAGTTAATTAGTCTGCCTTTTCTCTTGATGACCAATTTGCTTCTGTTTGGTATGGATTTTATCAGATTTCCTGGGGACTGTGCTGGTTCATTTTATCGATTTTACTGATTGACACATAAGTTTGTATTACTTTTGCTCTATGGCGAGATGCATTTTCATCTTGGAAAATATACATTTCTACTCCAATCAAATCTTTCCCACTAGGTAACATCTTTAAAAATACGAACCGACAACAACGGTAACTTCACAAGATCTAGATCTTTGAAGCCGCACCCAATTTTCTTCATAAACCAAAAGCATGTACTTATGCACCGCAGTAGAATTCAAAACCAGACTGAATATTCACCTTCGAACTCGGTGGTGCCCACGATCTCGAAAAGCGGACCTGTGCGCTATTTATGAATAAAATCTAGCCGGTAAATATTTACCAAAAACAAATTCAAAACCAAGCACGCGGAAAATAAATGTACGTTGCAACCATATCATAGGTTGTGTGTAGGTATTGTGTTTTACTGTTGGAAACACGCATTTTCTAATAACTCTTCCCAGATAACCTTCTGATATACCTACATATTATCGGCATGACTATTGATACTGAAGATAGATTTATAACTCAATAGGCCCTGTTCTGGTGTCCAGTGACGATGTTCTATTGTCCATTGTAAACAGTTTATTCTTTTTTTTTTGGTAATTCTTATTATATTATTGTTTTTGAGCGGTTTTTATTTTGGCGATTTTCTTATCGATGAGGCTTCGATGTGTTTTTGTTGTTTTTAAAATTGCCAGTTTTCCTATTTCTAATTACGAAAACTGTTTTGCTAACTATACAATCGACTCAGTTTTAAGAAAGCTATATATTTGTAGCGAGAAGAGGAGTCATTTACAATGGCAAGTGTAAATTTGTATCGGTAAAATTCTATTGTATTTTAATAATGCGTACTGTGTGAAGTCAACTGTTTTAACAGAGTTCAAACAGCTTTAGAATCTATAGAAGTACACTATTCTTTGATTCATCTTGTATATAAATCGAATGTAGTTCAAATGACTCAATCACTTCGCACAGCAGAACTTGAGCTATAAAAATACCAAGATATTTTGACAGATCTCAGATTTTTTCTAGATAAAGTGTTGTTAAAGTATTTGACTGATATTATTAATATTTTTTTACTGTTACGCTTTTCTACAAGAAAGGTGAGCGATATTTGGGTAATTACTTTATACAGTTACATTTTAATACCTTTTTTTCACTCATTCATACTACCGTCCCCCCTCCTGGAACCGCTTTCGCATTACTTCAAGGGGGTGCGGGCGTTCCTTACACACTAAACATTCATGCAACATGCTCCCTAAACTTAACTAAGCTGAGATTCGAACACCCCAGCGGATCGATTACATTTAGCTGTGGTCTCGAGTGGCAATGCGTTCCCGCACTAGACCACCGAAGCCCCTACATTTTAGTACTTGTAAATTGTTTACTCACCTATCTATCGCCCTAGAATTATAAAGCGGCAAATACCAAAGGACGACAACTGTTTTCTACACATAACGTGTCCATACTAACATGGATACTTTAACGGAGATTAATGATGATACCAAACCTGATGTTACCAATATGGATTCGTTATCAAATTATTTGAATCCTATATGCGATGTCTGGCATCGAACCAAAATCAAGGAGGAATTATCTCAGGGTAAGTTGGAAACAAATGGTTAATTTGCAGTATACACGTAAAATCTATTCTGTCGTCCTTAATAAAAAGGCCGTGAGTACATTTTTTATGAAAATTTATTTAATTCTTTCATTAGGTTGGTAGGTACGATTTTTAACAATTTTCCGACGATTAGTAACTGTAAATCTGGTAGAAATAGCTTAAAAATCAGATAATAGTTTGCTGCAACTACGTCGCGTCATCACTTTTGTAAGTAAGAAAGCCATAACTAACGGGTACGTGGGAATAACGTCGTATTTATATAATTCAGTTGTAGTTACGGCTTTTTGGTCTAAGTATTGCACATGTGTTCGTGCCTCATTAATTTAGTAAAGCTCAGAAGATTACGTTAAATCAGCTGCTACAATCCATATCTGATTTATGTATACTATTAATTGCTTACTTAAAGCAAATAGTCTGAGTGGTTTTTATAAGAAGTTTTAAGACTATAAAATATTGGCTTGATCTATGATTCTGTTTCTATTCAATTAGATTTCTTAAATACAAAAGTCGTGAGAAAGGGTATGCTCAAACCGGAACAAAGAAAACACTGCGGAGAAATCAAACAGGAGAAAAAGGATGCAATCATATTACATCTTTGCACTATTAAGCCAAAAACTAGGATTGAGTTTTGGAAGAACATTGAAAGTGCCCATGATAATGATTTGAACAAAGCACTAGAGTAATATCACAGTATAACAATATGCTACGCTATGCGTAGCATATTGTTATACTGTGGTAATATGTTTGGCTTTTATACAGGGCGTATCATAAATAGCGGAGAAGAAGCATTACTTGCTCTCCTCCAAATATATAGTGACAGCACTACAGGCCTGGAGGCCTTTGGCTAATGTTTTTAACTGCTTGTTTCCATAGCTTCCTGTCTTTTGCTACCTACTTCCAGTTGTTTACGTTTAAGTTTAAGAGTGTTAAGTCTTTGTTCCCACAGTCCTGCCACGATTTCCTTGGTCTGCCTTTTCTGTTTTTCCCATACCAATTTCCCCTGTACACTTTTTTCACCAGATCACCTTATTTCATTCGCACTATATGCCCTAGCCACCTTAATCTGCACTGTTTCACTATTTGCATTATCGACTTGTCTTTGTAGCACTCCTGTAGCTCCTGGTTTGTCCTTCTCCTCCAGTTTTCTCCTTCTTTCACTCCCCCATATATCTTTCTTAAGGCTCTCCTGTCCCATATTTCTAGCTTTTTTTCCATTTCTCCATCTGTCGCCCAGGTTTCTGCAGCAAATATTACTGTCGGCCTTATAATGGTTTTGTACACACATTCTTTCACTTTTCTGGATACATTTTTATTTCCTAGAAGTTTGCTATATGCGCCTACACATCTTGATCCTGCAGCTATTCTTGCTATTATTTCATCTTTATACCCTCCCTGCTTTGTAATTTTCACCCCTAGGTATGTTGTTTCGTTTTGTGCCCTTAAATGCACTTCTCCATTGTTCGCTTTAACTGTTAATACTTCATTTTCTGTATTGCAGTTGCTTCCTATGATCATGTATATTGTTTTCGTGTCGTTTATTTTTAATCCAATTTCCATTGCTTTTTCTTGCAATTTTTCTACTAAATTTTTGAGTTCTTGCTTTGTTCTGCACAGAAATACATCATCCGCGTAGGCGAGGCATTGGTAGGCATGTCTTGGTATAAAGTAGTTTGTTTTTATATTGCTTCTTCTTAATAGCGCTTCTAATACTACCTACGTTAAATAGGGTAGTTGATAAAGGATCCCCTTGCCTCAGTCCTACGTTACTAATAAACATTTCTGATGTTCTTCCTTGGAATTTTATTTTGTTTGCTGTGTTTTCTAATGTTTTTTGTATTAATTCAATTGTTTTGTTTGAAAACTTCAATTCTATTAGCGCTCTTATTACTTCCTTTTTCTTGATTGTGTCGTAAGCTTTCCTAAAATCTATGAACAGTGCTTGTACTTTTATATTTTTTCTGTTACACATTTCTTCAATTTGTTTTATCACCCAAATATGTAATGTAATTAAAATACCAAATCTCTTTTTAGCAGAATATATTTAATGATGACTGGTGATTTCTTATTACATGTATTTTCGACAACAACTTCGACAGACCTTTTTTTTTTTCATTTTTACTTACTACCAACCTTATCCCCATACACACTAAAAACCCTAGTTGATTTTAGCGCCTTATTTGAATACAATTCTAACACTCCCCTTCGCTAAAATCTTCCAGACCTAACAATCCTTTAAACTTCAAAAATGATACACTCGTCAAACCTTTTGTAAGTATATCGGCTTGTTGATATTCAGTACTTACATAAACTAAAGTTATAATGCCACTCTTAAAATGATCATGAACAAAATTATATTTTAAATCTATATGTTTGACTCTACGGTTATTTGTCGGATTTTTTATCAGTGCTATACAACCCTGATTATCCTCATAGTACATTATATTTTTAAATTCAATGCCAAAATCTGAAAATAATTTCTTTAACCATAAACCCTCACATACAGCAGAACATAATGCGACTAATTCAGCTTCGGTAGTGGATAGCGACACGCATTGCTGTTTTCTCGTCACCCACATTAAGGTATTATCAAAAACTTTAAATACAAAACCAGTGACGGATTTTCTGTCATGAGTGTCACCTCCCCAGTCCGCATCTACATAACAACACAAACCAAAATGTTCACTTCTCTTAAATTCTAAACCTACATTAATGGTATTTTTCAAATATCTTAAGATCCTTTTTAAGTGATTCCAGACCTCGTCAGATGCTCTGTCTTGAAACCGACTAAAGAAATTTACTGAAAAACAGATATCAGGTCTACTACCCAGCATTAAATACATAAGACATCCCACGAGTTCTCGAACTGGATTCTTCGTTCTTTTCTTTGGATCCTTACACAAATCAATCTTTAACTTAGGATCAATGGGTAATATTGAACCTTTACAATCGTCCATACAAAATCTTTTAAGTATAGCTTTAATATACCTAGACTGATGAACCTTTAAGATTCCTTTATCCCTATCATATAGTATTTCTAATCCTAAAAAATTCTTAAGTTGACCTATATCTTTCATTACAAATTTTGCCATCAACTTATCTTTTATTTCCTTAATCTCATTTAAATCTTGTCCCGCTATTATTATGTCGTCTACATACAGTATTAAATATACCCGTTTATTTCTCAACGTATATAAGCAATAATCGTTTTCCGATCTTATGAACCCGATTTTTATTAGAAATGAATTGATTTCGTCATTCCAACACTTGGAAGACTGTTTCAAACCATATAAAGCCTTATTTAATTTCAACACCTTGTTTTCCTCATATTTTATACCTTGTGGAAAACTAATAAATACATCATCGGTTAATTTACCATTCAAAAATGCTGATTTTACGTCTAATTGCTCAAAGTAAAAACCCTTTTGATTACCTATTATCAATAAAGCCCTAATAGTTATTAATTTTGCAACTGGTGAATAAATTTCGCTTAAACCCTCATTTATCCCCTGCGCGAAACCTCTAACTACTAATCTTGCTTTGAATTTTTCTTCCTGTTTTTCTTCTAAGGCCTTGAAACTAAACACCCATTTTGTGTCTAAAATTTTTGTGTTATTTGGTAAGTCTACCTTTTCCCAAGTTTCATTTTTGTGAATAGAATTAAGTTCTCGATCAACTGCCTTTAACCAACTCTCCCTATCTGACCTATCCTTTAAATCTGTATAAGAACCTGGCACATCATCAATGTAACTTGAAGCATCAAACGCCATATATAACTCATAATCATTATACTTTGATGGTACTCTAACAGTTCTTTTGTTTTCTCTATTTCCTAAATTTACTCTATTGTCATTTTCTTTGTCATCTTGAAAAATCTCATCGTCGTTACTTGAAATATCTTGTCCCTGACTACTAGTCTCATCTTCATTCACGCTTTCTTTCCCACATTCTATTTCTAACATTTCCCTTTTAAAATAAAAGCTATTTTCATCAAATTTTACGTCTCTACCTATAACTAACTGTTGTTTTTCCAGATTCCATAATCTATAGCCATTCGGCGCATACCCTAACATCACACACTTATGAGTTTTGCAATCAAATTTCTTACGCAATTCCTTAGGTATGTGATTGTAAGCCGTACAGCCAAAAATCTTAAAATTGCTTACGTTCGGCTTAGTCTTATACCATAGTTCAGCTGGTGTAACACCTTCTAAATTAGCTGATAAGCCCCTATTTATTACATAATTTGTTGCAAGTATAGCCTCACCCCAAAATTCCTTACTCATGCCAGAATCTGCTAATATTGCCCTAGCTCTCTCAACTAAAGTTCTATTTTTTCTCTCAGCTTTACCGTTTTGTTCCGGTGTATATGCAATAGTATAATCTAATATTATTCCCTTTTGTTTGCAATAATTTACAATCTCATTAGATGAATATTCACCTCCATTATCACATCTAAGTTTTGAAACTTTTGTTTCAAATTTAGCCTCAACCATTTCAATGTATTCTTTAAATTTACTACAAACTTCGTTCTTTTTCTTTATCAAATATACTGCCGTGAAATTAGAAAAATCATCTATAAAAGTTACGAAGTACTTATTACCATCATATGTTTCCGGAGTAACCGGTCCGCATACGTCGGTATGGATTATTTCTAATATTCTTTTACTTTTTGTTCTTTGATTGAAAGGAAATCTAGTCATTTTGCCATTTATGCAAGGCTCACAAAATTCTACTTCTTGAAATTTAATATTCTTATCAATCCCTAAAACTACATCTTTCTTGATTATTTCTTTTAACCCTGAATAGCTAACGTGAGCGTACCTTCTATGCCATATTTTAAAATCGTTTTCAACGCTCTCAATATTTAAACATTCTGTAGTTATAATCTTAAATGTTATTTCATACAAGTTCTTCCTGTGACCTATTCCTAATACTTTATTGTTTACATCTCTCAATTTTACTTTTCCATTATCAAAGGTTACCCCTACATTTGATTTTTCTAATCTTTTTACTGACAATAAATTTTTTCTTAACTTAGGTACATAAAATACATTCTTTATCGTACACCTTATGTTTTCTTTACCTACACTACTCAAAACCTGTAGATTTCCAACACCAACCGCTGTTAAGTAACTGTCATTTTTCGCCACAGCTATTTTGATTGGGTTATCCAGCATTACTAAATCGGAGAAATAATGTTTTTCACTCACCATGTGGTCTGTACAACCTGAATCTACAAAGAATGTTACAACGTTCTTCTCTTTTCCACTTTCCAAGTCTTGTCCATTTGTTTCGCCTATAAAACATACGCTTCTGTCCTCGCTCGTACGTGTATTTCCATTTTCTTCGGAATCTTCTTGCTGCACATAATTGCTTCTGTAATTGGAATTCTCGCCCATGCTTCGTCCTCGACTTTGGTTGTTGAAACTGCTTCGATAATTTCCAGAACCTCTGTTACGGCCTCGATAAAAACCACCTCGATTGAAACCTCCTCGCACCGGCTTCTTACAATTTCTTACGAAATGTCCTTTCTCACCACATCTAAAACATTCTCCACCTGTAGTTGAAAATGCATACGAACCTTGTGATTTTTCGCTTTTATTTGGGTTTGCCAATTTCCTTTTCTCGTATTCATCGATTAATTTCTTCTTCACTACTTCGAATGTAAGGTCTTGTGAACTTTCCATAACCGTAACCAATGTTTCATACGACTGTGGTAATGCTAGCAAAATGCTGCACACGAGATCTTGATCGGGTATTTCGTTCCCGGATTCCTTCATTTGTCTTGCGATCTCTTCATACTGTTGCACTAATACTTCCATCGAATCGTTTTCTTTTAATTTTAAGTTCATCAATTTCTTCTTTAAGTACAATTGGCCATGCATCCCTTTCTTTTCGTATTTTTGTCGTAATGTTTCCCACATTTCGAATGCACTTGTTTTTCCCCTTAAACACTCCAACTGGTTATTGTCTACACATTGCACAATTAACGATTTTGCTTTGCTGTCTTTTTTAGTTTTATCTTGTTTCTCCTTTTCAACTACTATCTCACTAATTTTCAAATCCTCCTTTACGTGTTCAATCACACCCTGTTCCTCTAAAAGTAATTCCACTCTGAATTTCCAGTTATAATAATTTCCTCCGTCTAGTAATTCGATTTGATAATTTTTTCCATTTGCGTGTGCCATTTTTGATGCTTTTTACTTAGCATTCACCATGTGCTTTTAACCTCGAAATTCTCCTCGGGTTATTTTATATTCCTTTTCACAACTACTCGCACAGAGAACACACTGGGCCCATAACCTAATGTAATTAAAATACCAAATCTCTTTTTAGCAGAATATATTTAATGATGACTGGTGATTTCTTATTACATGTATTTTCGACAACAACTTCGACAGACATTTTTCATTTACTTTTTTTCTTACTTACTACCAACCTTATCCCCATACACACTAAAAACCCTAGTTGATTTTAGCGCCTTATTTGAATACAATTCTAACAAACTCAAGTATAATAATTTTTATTGGACAAAATCAACAAATACATACACTAGTTAACTTACTCGTATTATTTATAAAACCTAAGCCTAGAACTATTTCTAAAATAATTTTGATTAGAAGTGTTCGAAATTTTCTAACAATAAATTATGCCTTCTATCTGAAAACATATGTTTATAAATAGAAAAGCTTCTTTCTACATCGACAGAAGTAATGGGCGCATTTTTTAACTTAACACTGAATTCCAAATTGAAACTGAAGTTATTATCTCATACTATTTCGCCTCTAAGAACTTGGCTAATATGTTTTAAATTCAGAAACCCCTCATTTTTTTGTATGACACTATTAAATTTTTGATATATAAGATCACCTATTTCATCCTTAACTCTCTTACACAATCTATCAAATTCGTTTATTATTTCAATTGACTCTGAAAGAGACATCCCTTGAGTTTCTAATTTGCGAATGGAGTTTGAAACGAAGCTATAGTTTGACTTAATAAAACAAAGACGCTGAGGCAATTCGGTCGATTTCACTAATCTTTTACAATTATCCAAGGCTGCGCTGGAATCAGTTATTTGAAGAATTACATCTCTAACACCTTCAAAATTATCGGCGTAAAAGAGGCAATGGAACAATTGGAAGTCGCTCCTTATAAAACTGGACTCTCGAGGGGGCATTTAAAATATTTTTTAGGTTACTAACTAAATCGTTATCAAGGGGAAATTGGCTTCTAATACTTTCGGCTGTACGATTTAAACCGTGAGCTAAGCAAGTTCCAAGAATGGTGTTGTAAAAATTTTTAAAATTTTGCGCTGTTGTAAGGGGCAGCGTCGGACAACATGAGTAAAATTTTTTTCACAACGTACACTTTCGGGTATAAAAAATTTGACAAACCTTCCTGCACAAATCGGGCAATTGTTAAATTTTTTGTTTTTTGAAGTTGTTTGGAAGCTATTAAATATGATTTGCTTAAAATGTCTTCATGAAGAATTCCTATCAATAAATGGGCAATGTAACGGCCACATTTGTCCGTACTTTCATCTACGATTAGGTACCTATATAAGCAAAATTACTACCCACTAATTGCCCAATTTCAGACATTGTTTCATTGTAACAAGAATTTACATAATTTTTTCGTAAGGTGCTTTCATCGGGTACATTTTGTTTACAAAATTTTTGTAAGAACGATTTTAAATTAACATTATTTAATTTCGATAACGGTATATTAGAAGAAATTAATGCCTTACATAACTCCTTATTAAATTCTTGGTTTGCTGAGAACAATTGCTTCGCTTCCATTTTTACGTTTTGCAGTATGTGAAGGAGTTTTAGTGTGCTGATCTACCAAGGATGTTCTCTCAGAAAACACCTACAATGACAAATAATTAAATATTAATATACGAACTTTTGATACTCATTAGAAACAACAACAAACACTACCTTCCCTCTCATGACTTTGTTTTAGTTACGTACACAATAATACGAAAAATAATTTTAAATAAATAAATAAGAAAAATTACTTAACTTACCAGTTTGCTGCAAGCTCGACAAAATATTTTGTCGCCATCCATTACTAGTTCTGGATATGGTTTAATCCATGAAGCAATCTTGTTCGATTTACTCATTGTAGGTATATAATGTGTATAATATTCGCAAGTGATCAACACTATCGGAATATCGGACACTTAACGACAAGAGAAGATTCTATTATAGGGTTACTCAATGAGAGAAAATACTTTGCAAACTACAAACAAAATGTAGGTATGTATCCCATTCAATATCCACCCTCCATAAATAAACAAGAAACAATTGTAATAAAATGGATTAGGTCGGTACTTCAAACTTCAAACTGCCGGGAATTCCAGGCACAAGTCATTAGCTGTCCAGCTGTGAATTGTCCGTGATCTGTGTGCATTACTCGGAATTTCATAATCTTGTTTTGACCACTTGACGACAACTTACAAACGATTAATGCAAAAGGCCAAAATAGGCAAGTTTATGCAACTTTTGCAAAAATGTGCAGCGAATGCCCAAATATGCAATACATGCAATAACTAATTAGCGTTAATTAAACTCGTATCAGTGTAATTCGTGCACATAATTGACTATAGTCAAAGATATGCAAAAATTAAAATATATGCGCTTTGCATATAATCCGCTCTTTAGTGATAACTACCTCTTCAGAAATCAAAACCAAATACTCGCATATGCGGACGACATAGCTATAATGTGCACTAACGAAAGAGACGTAATTGGGGCATATAGGATGCTAAAAGAAAACTAAGAAGAGACAGGACTTACAGTAAATCAAGGAAAAACAAAATAGGTACCTACCTAAGAATATCAAGACTGACAGAACAAGAAGAACAAGTAACTAGGAACATAGGAATGGATAACCGAAAAAATTAAAGCCAGAACATTCACGGCTAACGGGGCCTATTTTGCCATGGAAGATATTTTCAAGTCAAAGCTAATATCACCATGGAATAATAAAATAATGTCTAATTGAAGCTTTATATACCAATTGACGTTTAGGCACAGCCTTTCTAGCCATCTAGCGCAAGCGCAAGTACCTAACCGGCAGTGTTATGTTAGGTTAAGTTACATGGTAAATGTAAATAAATCAATTTTTGAAGAAATGAGTTCTATTATTTCAATTTAAACGATAACAGTAACAACTAAATTATTACACTATTAAACATAAATCATAACAAGTAGGTAATCATTAAAATTGGAAATTATAATTTTTTATTTTACAGGTACAGAAAAATAAACATAAAAAACTAAAGAAGGTGTTCAACATGACCACCGTTTTCCTGCAAACACAAATTTACTCGTCTTTTCATACTATTAAAAGCATTTATATAAGAATTTGAGGAGTTATATTGGCACACTGTTCCGTAATTGTTTTCCAGTTCCTCGATATTGTTAATAGGGGTCTTGTATATATTATTTGTCAGATAAGGGAACGAATCTAAAATAGTCAAGCCTGGTGATCTAGGTGGAAATTCTGGATTTGAACGTAAATTAATTATTCGATCGTCAAAAAATTCACGAAGGTAATTGAGGGTCTCTTGATCGGTGTGGGCCGTCGCGCTATCCTGTTGGAGGTAGCCTTGCTGGAGCTCATCCTCATGAAGCTGATTAATAAATTCACGTACAATATTCCGGTATCTCTGAGCAGCAACAGTTTCGTGGAAAAATATTTTGTGAGTTTATATACCCCGAAAGGGTGAACCAGGCGTCGTCTAAAAAGAAAACATTAAATTTAGCAATTCGTCGTTGTTCATTAAATTTTGTTGGAACCACTGACAATACAAAATTCTCCTATTGTGATCTGCTGGCAGCAACTTATGTAAAGCAAGAATTTTGTATGGGAACAGCATTAATCTTTTTTTACAATAGTATGGCAAGTTCCTAATGATTAACCAGTCTCTTGCGAAAGTGTACGTAGTAAGTTGCTCGTTCAAACGTTGACGGACATCATCAACTGTATTTTGAGTACCAACTCTTGGCCTTCCAGCTCTATCTCTATGAGTAGGTAATGCTCCTTGTATCTCGGAATACATTAACACATCTTCTAAGTGCGCTGTTAAAATCTCCTTCAAGGACAGCAATATTTGGAAATTGTTGCCGAAATTCCTCTAAACATGGCACCGCACTGTAAATCCATTCGCCGTTCTCTCGAACACCATTCCGGAAATATGATTCAATCATAAATGTTTTGTGTTCTATTGTAAAAACCATTATAATTGTAGCTTAATTGAATTTTCAATATAAACTTATGACAACAACAACAGTGATGACAGTTAGTAAATTTTAAAGCTTGCTGTTGACATTACTTTTATTTTTCATGGCCAACCCTTATGTAATTACTTTTTGAACTCACGGTACAAAACAGTAATTAGACTCATATTAACATACGGCTGTGAATCTTGGACATTAGTAAAAAAGGAGAAACCGCGACTGAGAGCATTTGAAAGGAGAATTCTACGAATTCATTTTGGACCAGTTAAAGACGGAGAAGAGTGGCGAAGGAGATACAACGAAGAAATAAGACTACAGGGAGCCAGACGTAGTTAAGGTCATTAAACGCATGCGAATACAGTGGATAGGACATCTAATAAGAATGACACCCAACAACACAATCTAGAGAATATTTAACAGTGTACGAACAATAACTCATTTAGTTTTTAACATGAAATTCTGCTCGTCGATTTTTCATAGAAATATATTTGTCTGCAACTTTTTCTTCAAGATTATCAATTTCGTTAAGTAAACTCCTAAACGTCCCAATAAGAGCATCCTGATTTTCATAAACTATATTAACTAAGCGTATATTGTAGTTCCAACGTGTTGTAGCTACGTTTGGTAATCATCTTGTCATAATCTCTTGTAATACGTCATAACGATGTGAGGAATTTGGAAAAAAAAATGCTGGAATAGCTGACAAGTTTTGGAAAAATTGACGTACTCTTGAATTCTATGATGCTGCTTTATGCATGAAAAGGTTCAATTGATTCGCATAATAGTGGACAAAATATGCACAAAAGTATTTCTGTTTAATTTTTGCTTGTACACCCCCGGTTTCACCACTCCTGTCATTAGCACTATCATAAGTTTGAGATATTAATTTTTGTGGAATTTCTATCAGAGGATCGATTTCTTGCAAGATGGAATTTCTTAGCCCTTCTGCAGTTTTATCCTTGATTTGAAAATCCCCAAAAACGTTCAAACACTCTTCCTATATAAAAATACCTAAATATTAAGACCATTTGACACGTCTGTTATTTCGTCGCACTGAATAGCTAAAAAGTCAGATTTCCCTATTTGGTCAGAAATTTCTTCTCTACACACTGCCAGCATGCAATCCAAAATTTCATTTTGTATTTTCTTTGATGTTCCAGCAGAAACTGTAGCACTTTTCAAATATCGTTTTAATCCAGAATCTTATTCTGCAGCAAAGTCCACTTCCTCCTCCTCCCCAAGTCCATCCTTCTTGTCAGATGGGTGGTGATTATGGATTTCATTTAGTTATGTTTCTTCCAGTCTGGCAGTTGCTTTCCTTACTGTTTCTCGCCATCGTTGTCTATTGTCTGAAATTCTGACGGCTTGTTCAACATTAGTCTTCAGTACTGATTCAATGGTATCGATCCAGCGAGTTGGTGCTCTCCCGCGTCTCCGTTTTCCATCGGGGTTTCCTTGTATAACCAGTTTTTCTAAATTTTAGTATTCTACTGTAATAGTAGAGGAAAGTATTTGTTTTGGTTTGATTTCCGCTGGGATGCAAGCGTTAGTTCTGCGTGCTGTCTACGGAATTCGAAGCATTCTCCGCCAATCCCACATTTCAAAGGCATCTATCCTTCGCTGGTCTACTGTGCGCATGGCCCATGTTTCTGAGGCGTATTGAAATACAGGTAGGACCAGAGTTTGCACGATGTTGATTTTGGTATGGCGGGTTATGTCGCTACTTTTCCAAATTTTGATCAATTGTGTTGCAACTGCTTTACCAAGGTGTATTCTGTGGCGGATTTCATGTTCGCAGCTTCCGTCACTGAAGATGAGCGCTCCTACGTATACAAATTTATCGACACTCTCATAATCATAGATTTGAAGATGTAAGGGATTATTCTGATTTGCCCTATCAATTATTATTATTTTTGTTTTGGATGAGATAATCTTTAAACCATATTTTGCCCTTATACGTCCAATTTTTATCCATTCCCGTTCTGTCTTTATACAATAAAAGGCAAGGACAACAAAATAATGAATTTAACCCATTACACCCACATAACCAGTTGTTTTTATTATAAGTCTCTGCAGAAAAACGATAGGCGTAGCACCTGTTCTATGTTTTACGCTTCATTTTTTGTGTTAAATTTAAATTGAAGTTTTTCTACAATGAAAAGTGTTGAAAAGTCAATCTTTAAAAGGTTATTAACACTACTCATTGTTTACTAGTCACAAATTTGCACATTGGAATAGAAAACTTTGAGCGCGGGCAAATCTGTTCGGCCCACTAAATGAACTATAATCAATAATCATAATATACTTACGGTCAGGCGATGTTAACCGAATACAGAGAATCGTGGGGGACGAATAGATGCCACCTTCAAGCCTTAATCGCGTAAAACTTTGCAGAGTTACTTTATATTAATTATTATTTAAATACAGAAAAGAATAAGTGGACGCGACTGCCTCCCTGGACTTTCCCATACTGGAAACTGTTCATATCATCTTTATTCAACAGTAGAGTTATTTTCCTCAAAACGGTTGTTCAAGTGCTATCCTAAAACCTTGCCTCGTAACGAACAGA
>JABXWE010102354.1:0-13507 GCA_014611495.1 Limonius californicus
TTTTGACGATATTTTACAATAAGGACCACCCTAATGGCATCCAATATCATACCAAGTTTGAAGAAGATTCGTTGACTCATTTGGACACAGTAAAGAAATAACCATTTTTTTCCATCGACTTTGAAGCCTTATAACTCGAAAACTAAAAACATTTTATTCACCTTTTTTTCGATAGATCGTCTCTATTTAGTCTGTCGAAACTGCAGTCGAGAGTTTTCGGTGTAGCAACCGGACACCCTGTATTTTAACGCATCTAATAACTACTTATAGATAGTTTTTACCTGGCAAATGTTATATTTCTCTAAAATATGTGGCATGATTTTGTAGTTGAAACATGCCTTTTCTTTTCTAATTGTTTACCTAAATTAAATTCCACGTAGGAACATCATATAAACGTGTAAGCGCCGCGAGCGTCGCGATGTTGCATATATCGTAGTGAGTAAGAGCGAGACAAAAGTCCCTCTCACCGGCGGGTTGCATACATTTTTCATTTGCCTCAGCTGTTCAACATTGAGCGTCCTTTCCAGGTCTGTATAGAGTTCAATGAGGTAACACGACTATTTGAGGTTAGGATCTCTGTTAGTAGTTGTTTAAGGTTAGCTTAAAATGACAACGAAAACATGTGGTGTCAGTATGGAGGACATACAAAAACTTCGTCAATTCCAGTTTTCATTGATGAAAAGGAAATTTATCCAAGCATTTGACAAAATGGAGTTTCTCGGGAATATTCAATTCAAGAGTGAAACAATTCTGATTCCTCAAATCATAAAAATTGCAGTTGCGGCTACTACTATTCATCTAGATGAGGGATACATAACAGTACCGAAATGTTTAATCTTCAAAATAGAAACGAACAACAACCAGGTGATGGTAAAATTGAAAAGGCCACTAGTGGGATTTGGATCGTTCCTAACTTTTGATTTTGCTGATGGTAAGAAAACACAAGAATTTTTGGATTCGATTGGCGAAATTGAAGATTATGGGAGGTGAGACAACTCAAATAATTAAATTGTGTTAACCAAAGACACCAGACACCAATTTAAATACAATTTATTACAATATTATGAATGCAGTGATTTAATATAAATCAACACCAACACTAAAAAGCACCTATCTATGTAGGTCGAAGCCTGAATGCCAAGTTCCTTCTCACCCTCAGTTTCTTAAGTGCTAAAACATAACACATCTATTCCCCTGTCCCCTTCATGACCCTGCGAGACTCACACACTCTCCCTCTAAACTTAACTAATATTAAGAACTAACTAATTATTGATTCATATGGTACACTTACAGCTATTGCTAATGCTAATTACTATATACTTGTATGCTGTTGCTAACAATTGTTTTTCTGTTAATTGTGTTATTGTTGCAGTGATGGTAGTCAGGACGCAGACATTACTCCGCCAAGTTCCGATGACCAAGATTAAGTTCATAATTTTGCGTATTAATATATTTAATTAAATAATTTGCCGAATCGAGTATTATTATTAAATAGTTTAAAAAGCTGGTATTGTTTTATTCTAAAGAAAAAATTTAACAATTTTTTTTCTGTGTGAATATGAATGCACTGGAACTGGTGAAGAATCTATAATCCTTTTGTATTGTTATTAGGTAAATGTGGATTAATCTAATAAGAGAGATCTGTCAAACTTTAAATTCAAATTATTCAACTACTAAACCTCGCTGGAGCAATCTTTCACCTTAAATCAATGATTTAAATCATTTTGTGCTGTTACATTTGCCTATTTTACAGTTAAATAGTTACTATTTTGAATAAATTGTATTTAAAGTTTGACAGATTTAAATATTTTATCTAATTAACCAATTAACTTTATCCTAAATTCTCGAATAACAGGCCGCAATGCTTTGAAATCTTCTGATTTGTCCTGAAACTTTTTTAATATTCTTATAAAACGGCAAAATATCTGAAAAACAGGCCGAAATGCCTTGAAATTCAGGCCTCATGAGCTGAAGGCGAATTTTCACTTTTTTAAAAATACCTTAAGAAAAGAGCAGAATCTTCAAAATAGAAACGAACAACAACCAGGTGATGGTAAAATTGAAAAGGCCACTAGTGGGATTTGGATCGTTCCTAACTTTTGATTTTGCTGATGGTAAGAAAACACAAGAATTTTTGGATTCGATTGGCGAAATTGAAGATTATGAGAGGTGAGACAACTCAAATAATTAAATTGTGTTAACCAAAGACACCAGACACCAATTTAAATACAATTTATTACAATATTATAAATGCAGTGATTTAATATAAATCAACACCAACACTAAAAAGCACCTATCTATGTAGGTCGAAGCCTGAATGCCAAGTTCCTTCTCACCCTCAGTTTCTTAAGTGCTAAAACATAACACATCTATTCCCCTGTCCCCTTCATGACCCTGCGAGACTCACACTCTCCCTCTAAACTTAACTAATATTAAGAACTAACTAATTATTGATTCATATGGTACACTTACAGCTATTGCTAATGCTAATTACTATATACTTGTACGCTGTTGCTAACAATTGTTTTTCTGTTAATTGTGTTATTGTTGCAGTGATGGTAGTCAGGACGCAGACATTACTCCGCCAAGTTCCGCTGACCAAGATTAAGTTCATAATTTTGCGTATTAATATATTTAATTAAATAATTTGCCGAATCGAGTATTATTATTAAATAGTTTAAAAAGCTGGTATTGTTTTATTCTAAAGAAAAAATTTAACAATTTTTTTCTGTGTGAATATGAATGCACTGGAACTGGTGAAGAATCTATAATCCTTTTGTATTGTTATTAGGTAAATGTGGATTAATCTAATAAGAGAGATCTGTCAAACTTTAAATTCAAATTATTCAACTACTAAACCTCGCTGGAGCAATCTTTCACCTTAAATCAATGATTTAAATCATTTTGTGCTGTTACATTTGCCTATTTTACAGTTAAATAGTTACTATTTTGAATAAATTGTATTTAAAGTTTGACAGATTTAAATATTTTATCTAATTAACCAATTAACTTTATCCTAAATTCTCGAATAACAGGCCGCAATGCTTTGAAATCTTCTGATTTGTCCTGAAACTTTTTTAATATTCTTATAAAACGGCAAAATATCTGAAAAACAGGCCGAAATGCCTTGAAATTCAGGCCTCATGAGCTGAAGGCGAATTTTCACTTTTTTAAAAATACCTTAAGAAAAGAGCAGAATCTTTAAAATTTTAACTGTTGTACTGAATAGGCCCATTTATAATACAAAACTTAAAAAATGGGGCAAAATACTTAAAATTTTAATAATTATGGGATCGATAGATTTTACACCTAAAAATCATCTTGTATCTAACGGTTTTTATATTCTAAAACTATGCCTTTTTTCTTTCTGAATGACACGTCCCGAAAATTTGGATGTGTCGAATAATTTTTATTATAACATATTTAATTCAGGAATTCGTTTAATTATGACTAATTTTAATGTTTATAAAAACTATTTGTTTTGTACTTAAAGATCAAATTGTTCTGAACGGGTAGATATAGCGCAATTGAAAACTTAAATAAATTAACTTCTTATATTTTCTAAACTGATTGAAAAATATTTTTTATATTAAATGAGTGATCTGGTTCTATCAGAGTTAAACAATTCATACGACTGTAAGAAATTAAATGAACTAGGAATTGAAATTGCATATGGTGTTACTAGTTTTCAAAATTGTAAGAACTAAATATGGAAATAAACCACGTGTTGTGTTGGATGATTCAATTATGGTTTTTACTCCAACTTATTATTCACATATAATTTCTAAATATAAATTGGAAACTCAATAATCATATAATTATAATATTATTTATAAAGAAGGTAAAATTGAATTTGAACCAAGTGATATTAGAATGATGCCTTAAAAACTAATTTCTATAATAAAATGAATAAAATATTTAGTGGTTCAATAACTGTATATACTTTAAGAGGATTAGATAATTATTATAAATATTTAAACAACGTAACAGATGCAAATGAAGAAAAATAAAAAATAAAGAATTTTGGCGTAATCGAGATGAATTCACATTAATGACTTTAATTTTGTTTATTCAAGATGGTTATATGAAAATTTATGAAAGTGAGCAAAAATGTGGTGTTTGGGAACATAATATTGGAAGTTTATGTATTGAAGCGATTTATAAAAATGCAAATGTGTTTACACTTTCAATTGGATCATAAAAAATGAAAATAAAACATTGCAAAACATTCCCCATTTTAAGTTACAATCCATTCTATTCTATCACGGTAGCTTCTATCGTTTATAGGTATTATAATAGAAGCCAAATTCTTGGAATAGGACCATGCATTTCAATCGAGGACAATATTGTTGGACTGGGGCCAAATTTCCAAGAAAAGTAAGGGGTACTTCTGGTAAATGAGTCGATTTTGAACGCATGCAAGAAAGTAAAATTTGAGGTTTGAAATTAATTGCGGGTTAATCTAAACAAATATCCCTTACCAATCAAAAATTGAATAAGTTCAATAAAAGCATCAACACACTTCAAACCAATCAACAATTACGGAAACCAAAAATTTTACAAATGGAAGCAGAAATTAAGAAGTACGGATTGCATGAAGTTGAAATGTACTCATTTATTAACATGCACCCTGTATTCCTACAACTACCAGCAATCGCAAATTTAATGTTGCACATTAGGAATACTTTAGAAAAAGCTATTAATTTCTCAAAATTAGAAACATTTCATCCATCGATTATGGACCCAGAAGATTTAGAAGAAAGCTTAAAATTTATGGAAATTAAATTGAATGACCTGCAACTCGCATAATCGAAGTACCACAACAGCTACAACCAAGTACGATTATTATCACTTATACCCATTGCCAATGCAGATCAACGGAAATAAATACCAAGCCATTTTACCACATCATAAATGTTTGTTACTTTCGGAATCTAACTACAATACTACTGATGTACGTTGTAAACAATTACGTAAAAATAACCTTATATGCAAAATCCAAGAACAAATGAATTTTGAAAACTCTCTGTGAATCGCAGTTAATGTCATTTTCAAATGTTAATAATTGTAAACGAAAAATGTTTGTATTAGAAAATAAAACAATGATACGGAAAATAAATTGTAATCATGATCATAGAAAATTACCATTATTAGGTACTTATACAGTTCAACTATCTGCCAATTGTGAAATACAAATCGACAATAAACTACGAAAGACAAACCAATATTCAAATTCTATATTTAAAATAATTCAATTACCAATGTTAAATGTAACTTATAGTCAATCAGTGAACAATGTTGTCAAATTTCCTAAATTGCATTTAGAAAATATTGATTTAGATGATGTACAACAGCTTAAAGAAAAAATTGATAGATTTGCCGAATGATTTTAAACATACTGACCATTATACTTATGTGAATGTAAAGCAATTTGATACTTACTAGGTATCGTATTAATTTTAATAACTGTTATTATAATTGTTTTGTATAAATATGATTTATTGCCAAATGTATGTAAGAAAAACAAATCACCAAATTTAAAACCAAATGAAATCGTTCCTTAAAAAATAAGTGAAAAATGTAATTTTCCCTGTATTATCCATTTTTAAGAAGGGAGGAATTATTTACTTAGATAAGATGCCTTTCGCATACCCAAGCACACCAAGCCACATATATGATTCTTCCTCTCCTACAACAACATAAACTACCAAACAGAATAAAGAAGATAATATAGGTACAATTCCATCATAGCCACAACTGCTTTATACGGATTGAAAACCACCGCAATCATGAAAGTCAATAGAATGGTACTTCGAAGTATGGAAAAGAAAATACTCAAACTATTTCAACTAACCACGGGGGAAGAAAACACTTTGACGGCACAAGGAATTCCAGAAGGGAAAACAATAACTAAACGGCTCACTACATCAAGAATTAAATACTGGGCACATATTCTAAGAAGACCTGCCAACCATCCTCTACAGCAAGCTTATGTCATGCAAACAGAAGAAAAGAATATTGGAAGACCATGCTACACGTGGAATACATCATTGCAGAGGGACATCCAAAACACCGTCATACCTAAAGAGACATGGGAGGACTGGGCACGAAGAAAAGAGGATATCCGAAGAGAGGTACGAAGAGTATATGCACTGATTGAAGAATCCAATCAAGAATCGACTGAAGAAGAACAGGATAACGAAGAAGAAAAAGCAGTAAGAGCAATACCCCACCCGATCCCACCCTATCCCATAAATTCCATCCCACCTACTGGCGTGGGGTGGGCCTGGCGTAATCCAGGAGTGACCCTCGAGTCAGCTCCATGTCAGATGGTGATGATGATGATGAATACAAATTAGGTATTACCTTAAAGAATACCCTTGGATGTTTTTCGAGAATATTTTGGAGAACTTGAAGCAAACAAACTATAGTGTCCCATTCAGCATTAACAGTATGACGATCCTCTAGTGCTACAGTGGAAACATGTCCAGTAATTCCAAAAAATGTGGCGACCATCTTTTTGTTACGGCTTTTTTTCACGAACAACTTTTGTTGGAACCCAAACTGCCGACTGTTGCTTTCTTTCGGGATCCTAGCAGTATGTATACGCACGTTTCATTACCTGTAATGATATTGAACACCAAATGAGACGATCCATTGTCGAAGCGATCCAGTGTAGATCTGCACCATGCCACACGGTTTTCTTTTTGAACTGGAGTCAAATTTGAGGAATCCAATGGGTACAAAGCTTACGTACCATCAAATGTTTGTGTCAATTACGTTCACAGCAATCTTTAAAGTTGCTTGAATACTCCTGGCAGTAACATGTCGGTCCTTTTCAATCATGTTTCGTACAAGATCAATATTCTTTTCGTTAACTGCCGTTTTTGGCTTAGGAGTTCGAAAGTTGTCATTTAAGGAAATTTGACCACTTTGAAATGGGTAATAATATCTGAATAAAATCCACAGCAGACGTTTTGTGTAAGGGGGCAGATCGACAAAAACCCATGTGTGAGGTCAGAGATGGTTTTGACATCTTGTTGGGGTTGCATGTGTTATGCATGTAGCTAGACTTATTATAATGAATCTAGTGCCCTAGTGATTGAATATTCTGGTATGTACATAGCTACCATTAGATAAGGTGTGAATCATCATCATTGACAGCTTTTTCGTCGCACTGCTGGACATCGGCCTCTTCCCTGCTACGTGTTTCTCCTCAGCGCTAAGGTAGAAGCACGGGGGCCCTATAGTTTAACGTCGGATCCAAATGACAGAAATTCCAGAGAAGGTTTTTAGCATTAAGACCCCACAGTTGCAAGCCGGATTGGGAAAGTATGCTGATCAGTATTGCTCGTTATACAGTTTGGAACAGCCAAATGGAATAAGTTCGGTATCTCAATTATTGTGCATATTTTTAAAAAACCCCGAGACACGTCAGTTTTAGATTATGAAATGACATCGTGCAATGTAAAAATGTTATCCCTAAATTCAACCCCCTCCGAGTGACAGTTGCAACCCCCAAATTTTTAAATTAGAAGTAGAGGCTTGTGATACCTCATTTGAAAGATCTTTTCATTCTCTATTCAAAAATGCTAGGGTTATAAAATGTATTGCAAAAGTTAACAGTAAAAAAAATAAATTCATCTGATTGACAAAATTCCTTACAACACACTAAAAACTTAATGACTAATAGCGTTTCGTTGTTTATAATAAGAAGGCAAGCAAAAACAATTTCGGTGTCCTTTTTCGATATTATCACCTAAAAAGATGACGTAAAAACTTATGAGTATTCTTCATAGTTAGCGGTGTTAGTTTTGTTGAAAACGCCGGAGCAACTTGCTGTGTGATTGTAACCGCATGAGAGTAGTTGTCTGTATTGTGCGTGTTCGTTGAGTTTTGCACTGCAATTCAGAAACATAGTTTATTTAACAGAAATACATAAAGTAACAATTCTGCAGATGGTTGGTTACGGAGATAGAACACGATCACAGGTCGAAGTTGCTCGCCTATTTCATGAAACATTTCCCGATTTGCCGCCTATATCCCAAAGGACAATTTAGTAAAATTGAAAATCAGTTTCGAGAACTTGGACATGTACGGCAGATAAAAAAAAAGGACCTTCCAATGCACTGAGTTATGATACCAAACTAGATGGTAATGCTTGAGTTTGAGGAAAACCCACATACTTCGAGTCGACAAGCAGTTGCAGCATTGGATGTTGGCCATTCCTAGATTCTTCGCGTATTAAAAGAAGATAAAATACATCCCTATAAACCGATACCAACTCAGGAGCTCATGCAAGACGATGCTGATAGAAGAACGTATTTTTGTGAACAAATGATGGAAAGGTTAGTTAACAATGTTATCCAACTAGAAAATGTTTTGTTTTCTGATGAGTGCACTTTTACACTTCACGGCCATGCTAATCGCCAAAACTGTCGCTACTGGTCTGGATGAGAGGGTTACATACAGAAAAACCGGAAAAGGTTAATGTTTGGGCAGGGATAATTGGAAACCATGTCATTGGTCCCTTTTTCATTGATGGAAATTTGAATGGAGGTAATTATTTAGCACTGCTCCAAAATAATGTCGTGCCAACTTTGGCTAACTTATATCCTGCTCAAGCAAAACCACAAGTTCCAGCGAATGTGGTATGGTTCTAGCAGGACGGAGCACCACCCCATTACGAACTCAATGTCCGGCAGTACCTCGACTTAATATTTCCAAATCGGTGGATAGGGAGGCGAGGATCGATAGAATGGCCAGCACGATCACCTGATCTAACGCTATTAGACTTCTTCTTATGGGGATATGTGAAAAGTATAGGTATACAAAACTAAACCACGCGATCTAGCCGACTTAAGAAGAGGAATAACCCTTGCGACTAGGTCGGTCACGCCTCGGATGTTGATTAACGTTAGAAGACATTTTTATTTACGATTAGGATGCTGTCAACATGTTCAAGGCATGCATTTTGAACATCTCCTACACTAATAATCGATGTATTCTTTATTTTATTACATTATCAAGAACGAAACGCTATTAGTTATTAGGTTTTTAGTGTGTTTTAGCGAATTTCGTCAATCAGAAGAATTTATTTCAGTTTTGTTAATTTTTGCAATAAATTTGAAACCATAGCATTTTTGAATAGAGAATGAAAAGACCTTTCACACGAGGTATCACAAGCCCCTACTTCCAATTTAAAAATTTGGGGGTTGCAACTGTCACTCGAAGGGGGTTGAATTTAGGGATGCCATTTTTACGTTGCACGATGTCATTTCATAATCTAAAACTGACGACTCTCGGAGTTTTTTTTATAAATATGCACAAAAATTGAGATACAGAATGTATTCCATTTGGCTGTTCCACACTGTATAAGTGTGGTTGTGATTGAGAGCTTTTGGAGTTTGGCCAGTGATATTGAAAGCTTGTACAAGTGTGGCTTGCCACGGGGTTTTAAGGAATTACAAACCGGGGCCCTAGGGGCCTCAAAATCGTGTGTTACATGTTTCATGTTAGGCAGTTCGCACGGTTGTCAGTTGTCACAGAGACATGGGTGGATTGTGTTCCTCCCCTATTGGCACCTTAGGGAGCACAAATTTGCGAATCGGAGACGTAGGCCTCAAAATCCTGTGATATATATGTTCTAGGCAATTCAACGTGTGCCACAGAGGCATAGGACCATACCACTCAGACATTAACTTTCCATATAACAGTAAAAAAAGTACCCCTGAAAAAATTAATCAAATATAGAGAACTAAGTAACTGTAAAAGTATTGAATATTTCGGTAATCTACTTGCAAAAGAAAAATGGGAAACCATAATGGATACAGATAGTAATACCAATGTAAATTTCATCTTCAATAATTTTCTTAATATATTTTTACATTATTTCAATTTGGCTTTTCCGGAAAAAACAAAAATATGTATCAAATAAAAAATTTTCAAATAATAAATGGATAACGAAGGGCTTAAGGGTCTCGTCTCATAACTTAAATAAATTATGTTTATTAACACTAAATGGTAATGAGGAAGCCAAAATTTTTTATAATAAGATATAAAGCAATTTATAGAAATCTAATTAGTAAGGCCAAACAGATTTATAAACATTCATTGCTAACAATTTCTAAACAGAAGTCGAAAACTGCTTGGAAAATTATTAATGCAAAAAATGATATATGGAAAAATAATTCAATTAATTTAACAATAAATAACGAAACTATCAGTGATCCGGAAATAATTGCAAATTATCTTAATAATTATTTTAATAGAATACCATATTTTGTACGTGAGGATAAATCAGTACCGATCTGTTCTACTAAAAATTGTAATATAGATAACAATCCTCTTTCACTTTCTATTCTACCAGCAACACCTGCTGATATCATTGACACAATCAATATTTTAAAACATTCTAACTCAGCTGGCGTTGATATGGTTAGTAATAATCTTTCAAAGCATTGTAAATTATATATCGCCGAACCACTATCGTTTATTTGTAAAGTAGAGTATTTTGGACAGTTCTAAGACCACCCCCCACCACTAACCTTGAATTTCAAGGTCAAGGGGGCAATTCTAAGACCACCCCCCACCACTAACCTTGAATTTCAAGGTCAAGGGGGCAATTCTAAGACCACCCCCACCACTAACCTTGAATTTCGAGGTCAAGAATACAGCAGCTTCCCATTATCCTTGAATTCTAAGTCAAGGCAAAAACCTTACCTCCCTGAACTGTCAAGGTCGTTGTCAAAGGTCAAACCCAAGACGTATGACCTTGAAGTGAAGGTTGTATACCAAGGTCATAAACAAATTAAAACGAGTAATTTTATATATGTTTTATTATACTAAATTGTATCCACACTTTTAAAAGGTTTAGATAAGGATTAACAATCAGTTGGTAATTATTATAACGTGTTAGTAGTACTGCTAAAGAGACACATATTAACTTAGACGGATTTTGCGGATAGTCATGCAGTTGGGCGCATCCTGAAGATCGAAGTTTGCAGTAATCTCGAGGTATAAGCAATGCAAGTGATTATTTTGAATGTCTTTGAAATCACAAACGTTTTTGAAAGTTTCTTCATACCACTCATTCAAAATAGTATAATAATTAACTCCGGTTTGGGGAATTTTAACCGTTTCTGCACCGTTGCAAATAAATGTAATTTCACCAGTAAGTTTTAAATAGCCATTACGAGACGCTCTTAGCAACTGACGAATGTCATCAAGAACTATCGGTTGAAGTTTTAAAAGAGCACACTTGAAGCAATCTTCTTGCGTAGTGGTATTATCTAATATGAACTCACGAGTCAAAGTTTCAAGCACCATGCTGATGCTGGTATGCCAAACTTGGGAATGGGGAAGCAGCTATGTGCGTCATATATATATATATATATATATATATATCGTAGCGTGCCAAATATGTGACGACAAATAATCTATTAACTACAAAATAAGTAAACATAGTGGTGGTTGTTAAGCATTTATTGATGTAATACAGTTATATATAATATTGGGTTAGTACATGATGCGAATAATATAGCGATGTCATTAATATATAATGATACGATTAGCATAAATCTTTGAAAAGAAGTCGATTGAATGAGCACTGTAACTCACACTTGTCAAGGGCGTCGTAGGCCGAGGAGTTATAGGTTGCAAAAGGACTTCCACTGGGATACTCAAGGTTGATCATGTATGTGGCCGCAAAACCATCTCTTGCAGATGCATGTTCATAGCTGTGGAGAAGATCGGCGGACTGCTCGATGAACGTCTTTGCAGATTTTACGTTCTTCATAAGCTGAACAAACCTAGACGGCGCCAAATCAAAGAGGTGTATGAAAAGAAACCGTTGAAATGAACGATTTGCAAGGACGCTGGAGTTGTTGCCTGCAACATCCTCACCGGAACCATCGAGGTTGCGGCTATTGTTGACCATAGCACCATCGCATTTATACACCTCTTCAAGGAAGTTGAGAAGCGTTCTGGACTGCTCGATTAACTGTTTTGTAGAGTTTAATCGCTTCACAAGGTGAGCAAACTTACAGTGTCGCGACTATTTGAGATGTTCGATCAGGGGGTCATCTGACTGCTCCCAGGAAAAAAGTCGTATTCCACAGCAGAAACATTGAACATCATCGACACCCTCACGCTTAGTTCGAAAAAACCCGGCACTTGCTAAAGCTTCGGGAGTTGGAAGCTTCGACCAAGTACAGAATGTGCGTAACCGCTCCCTGTATGATCGGAAATGCGTAGCCGCTGCATCACCGCACATATTAACAGTTTGAGAAACAGGAAAGCAACTAACAACGCAAATTCTCTGTGAGACTTATAAGCAGAATATGAAAGGGGTGGGGATAAAAGTGTTCAAGGTTAATTGTTAAGGGTGGGAGTATTGTAATAACTCATTACTCAACATCAGCCCAATGGAATGATATGTTTGACAGTTCACTTTCCTGGAAGCGTGCCATAAAGTCCTCGATTGGCGTCATTATATACACATTGTAGTGGTATTCCGCAGGGTAGTGAAGTAGTTGAGTACGGGTGTTTAATCGTGATACTTCCTCCAACCGTTCCCCATCTATTCGACGGACGTGGTGGATGCTGGCGACGGCGTAGAGGTATGGGTATTTCACGTTGGGTGGAGGCGTTGTCAAAAACTCTTCGAATGCATGGAAGTAGTCGGTAGCGTTCAAAGTTTCCTCAGTGCACTGAAGGTTTACGTTGCAGAGCGTGTCTTCGGGAGAAGTCGCCATTACAACTATTAACGATGGCGGGAAAAATGTTGTAACTAAAGGCATTGTGGTAGTGTTTGGCTATATAGCAAATCGTAGACCTTGAACATTATGTGGTGGGGACAAATGTGATCGCGAAAAGCAAATAGTAAAAGCAGCAGAGGTCTGGAAGGGGGGGGGATACAACCTTGAAAATAGTTCCATAATTGAAAGTTGGTGGAGTATGGAATAGTGGTGACCTTGAAAATGTAGTGTATAAGCACACCGCAGCCGCATAGCAGCATAGTGTAAAACCTTCAACAAAGCGCAACGTACTCGTGAGTGTGAAAGTTATAGTTATGGATAATTTACTCCAAACAATTGAAAATGTGAAACAGCAAGTGAAATATACTTCTGCGGAAGGCGGTGGTGTAAACAGTAAAAGTAACCAAACGTATCCAATAGTAATAAACGAGCGAGCGTATCCGATAAACAAATCTAAAAGCAAATTCGTTTCTGTGGGATTGCGTTGTTACGGCTTCTTCGCACCAGTAGTAACAATCTATGGCCTCAAGAACGATTGGGTTACGTTCGACGGGGCAGAATGGAAAGCATTCATGGACAATCAGGCTGCTGTAAAAGACTACGTTACTAAGGGAACTATTACGCAGCCGATAATATTAAATCCAGCTAAACGCATTTGTTTTCAAACATTTGGAAGCAACAACAACAGAGTTATTCTGCTGCAAGATCAGTTTGGTTCGGACGTATACCTGGGAATAGAGTCTTTGACG